>CANYBF011418644.1:0-12366 GCA_948192965.1 Dalechampia spathulata | reverse complement strand
GGTTGTATTAAATACCCAAAGCCTTTATTTTCTTTTATTTGCTTTTGATTATTTTGGGTGGGTTGTATTTAAATACCCACATTTTATTCTGCATTTACTTTCCTGCATTTACCACTTTCTTTATGCTTTATAACTTGTGATATGTCTTCTTAAATGCCTTATGCCATGTAATTGTATGCTAATCAAACTTGAACCTAATTGTGTGCTTAGGAGTTTTCGTTAAAATTAAATAAGTGAACATAATAAAATGGAACATTAATAAATTTGAAATCATGAACCCAAACTCTGAAGAAATTCAGGCCGCTTTCCAACACAGGAAGGCCCGGGTTTTATTTCCTAGTTTTCTAGTCATTCAATTGAATTGACAAAACAAACTAGGTGGTGACTCCATTTTTAACTCGATGCAATCTTTTTAGGTTAAAGACCAATCAACTATGGAAATACGCTATTGAGAGCAAGCACCACGGCATCTCACACCGAACAACGTGTAGCGCTCCCGTGTCCGGGGCGCGCTACTCTTACAGTAGGTTAATAGATGGATGGAACGTATGGATCCCCAAGCACCAGTTCAGCAGGACTTTCCTTTAAAGGCAAGGACTTAGTTCAACTGAAGGTTTCTATTAAAGATTATCTAGGAGTTTAAAATAATGTATAAGACAGTAAATGTAAATATGCAAAGTGGGGTTTATGATTTTGCAATGCATTCCACTGATATATATATATATATATATATATATATATATATATAATGTTATGCATCCCTTGTAGAGTAATCAATGGTTTCCATGTATTGGAGATTATTAATTATTCTACGGGAGCATGTCGCACCTCAGAATGGCATGACAATCTAATGGCATAATGTACGTATTTTATAACAGTTAATATGGATGTATGAGTATGAATTAAATTGAGATTATTTATTAGCAAATTCAATCATAAACTTCAAAGCAGTGTATAATCTAAAATCCTTTCTTTCAAAAGAGATAGTACCTACTAGAAACAAGTTAACAGCCTACTTTTATTATTGTTAATCTAGCATCAATGATAAACCCAGTTTCCATACTTTAAGCTTCTCAATTACTAAACTCCTACGTCTATGCAGTCATTATTAGGTGTTTTAAGTTTGTTCAATAAATTTAATCCTTCTTTTAAAGTGATTAACATAGCTAATTGATATTCACATGTTAAGAGGGCCTTATTCCAATAATTGAATAAAATAGCATAAATCATAACTTGAAAATATGAAGAACATTGAGTTACTAATAAACTAAGATGTATGTTCATGTAGCATCCAGCCCTAAAAGTTTCAACTAAAACATAATTAATAGTTTGAGAAAGTAAAAAGATATAATAATTAAGAAAATTACTATCATAACAACTTATTCAAACAAAATTGAAGAAGAAGATGGAAAGCAATAAGAACTTGAATTACTTTGTTATTGCTCTCTACTTTAACTCTTCCTTCTTGCCTAATCTAGTTGATCTTAATTTCTTGATAAAGATCTATCATATAATAAGATTCAGAAGAAGGTTAGCATATTCCAATTACAATGAAATCTTAGTCCTCTTTTCTTTTCCAAAACCCTAATTTCTATTCTTTATTGATGAGTGAATGATGGAACCCCTTTTCCCATGTTTTAATTCTCTCAAAACCGTTCTAAAAATTATCTACCCACTAGATTGATCCTCACCCTCCAATTCCATGATCCTATGACTAATAAAAGAGTGAAATAAAATATCACAAATAATTCATATGAGTCATGTAAATAAGGCTAAACTCTTGTAAAGCTTGAATGATAAAAAGGGAGGATGATATGAAGGAGATGAGTTCCACATGATTTATGTGGCTCCTCACATGAATCATGTAAGACTCGACAAAGGGAGGAAATACATGAAATTGAGTGAAACTTAAAGGCTGAATGGGACATGACTCATGTGGCCTCTTCCATGAGTCATGTGAGACTTATTTTTGGCATGAAGATGGAATTTTCAAATGTAAAACATGACTAACTCAATTAGTGTTCCATGCCACACAACCTAAGGACCTAAAACTCATGTTACAATGCATGACAATGAGTCTAATATCCTATATAAAGCATGTAAACTAAAATAAATATGATAAACTCATAAAAACTAGTGTAGAATAACATATATGATGTCTATGTCAAAACTAGAATGGCATGGTAATTATGCAAAATGTGAAGAGAATGCATGAAATTAAGCTATCATATAAAATGTAAGTATAATATATGAAATGATATGAAATGCATAAAACACTATATGATATGCTAATCTTTGTAAACAAAATGCATGAAAATAAAGCTAAAAGAGTCATTTAAGCATAAAGAAAAGAGATGATAATGCTAATTATCAAACCACCTTAAATTTAATCTTTTGCTCATCCTCAAGCAAAGAATAACATAAAGCTATAAATTATAGTGAATTAACAATTATCAGCATTAAATTCGAATAAAGTACATGCATGATGTGTAATGATGTGAAGAATAACTAAATGGCCTCCAGTTACATTTAATACTTAACCAGTCCATTATCCATCTTATTATAAATGCCAACATTCCATTAGAAACATGTATGCATAAGGTAAAGATAATGATATGCATTCAAGTAATCGAGCAAAAATGAAAAAGCGGGTCAATGAAATTGTTTCACTTATTATAGAACAATAAGTAGATTAATATGAATTTAAAGCATTTATTCTCTAATTTATTACATCCTAGACCAAATTACCTAGTTGTGAACCTTTAACTAGAAAATAAACATGGTCAATGTAGGTCCTCAATTAATTAATTCACAACTAAGGTGCTCAAGTTCATTACTTGTATTTTTTACCTATTTGACCTAGAAGCATTCATGGGTTGTATAAATGCCTTTAACTACTAAGTATCAAAACATAGAAGTAATAAGTGAACATTAATACTCATATTTATTAGCATTTTTGACCCAAATAACCACATAAGGCACATGTTGTTTCCTACCTACTAACCAATAAATATAGGAGTAGATCTATAATTTATAAAATTTTTGAACATTATGTATTTTAGCTTGATCCACCTATTAAACTATAATATGCTAAATTGTTCATTAATACTCAACCAGTTCATTTAAGCTTAAGTTAACTCAAAGGCTGCCTAAATTAGATAAGCATACATGTAAACAAAAATTCGCATGAGCAATAAAAGGATATGAAGTGATAAAGAACAACTCTAGTAAACAAACATAAATCTTCAACAACAAGTTATATCCAATCATTAGCTCATTCAAATTAGAAAGAGACAATTTAAAAAAGTCACTAAAATTTAAAGCTAGCTAAAATTTTAGTTAAAACTATAACTAAAAAAAAAACAAGATAAAACACATGAAATGCCAAGTGAAATACAAAGCAAGATAAACATGAATATATTACCCTAAACTTAAAATTAGGCATTATCCCTAATGTCATAGAAACAAGCTTTAAGTAAAGGATAATATATATGGAAACACACATAATGTAAATATCCCCAAATATGAAAATAAACAATGAAATAGATAAAATAAATAAAATAAAAATAAATAGAGAAAAGTTAAGAAGTAACCTAAACGATCATAACTCTGGTGGTAGTAGAGGATGGTGGTAACGATGATACTGAAAGTACCCAAAATAGACTTCTTCTAAATGATCCATTCTATTATGGATCACCTGAATAGATTAGGCATTTGACTAAGCAAGCTCATGCAGGACAATAAAGGTTTACGTGTTAGAGTTAACGGTCATGGTAAGGTTTTGGAGTTATGATAGTACATCGACGATGTTGGGTTCTATTTGGGTTTCAGACTATTCATGAGTAATCTAAGCAAAAGTGGAAATAGAGGGAGGAGTAATGCTATCTAGTTCAATTTTGTATTGGACCATATTTCCTTAAGCAAAGAAATATCTACCCGATTCTTTACACCACTTAATTAGTCATTTATTGGTCAGTACAAGTACATCTAGCTTATCCCTCCTTGAAATCACTAAATACTTAGTCTTTTTAGTTCTAAGCACTCTAAAATGTCTCCCTAGAATAGTAACTAAGCCATTACAACAAATTAGTGTGTTTTTAATGGACTCACCCAATCAAATAAAATCCTTTACTATCCATAACGTAGCATCAAATTTAGTTTCAGTAGTCATACAATGAACCAAAAAGAGTTCAAGATTAGTAATTTTAAAGCATTCCTTCTTAGGTAAAACTATATTTAAAAATAACATAAGCATATATTTAATGATAGAAGAGCCTATCTAGCTCACTTTTGAACTATTACAATCATACTATGGATAACCCTGTGTTACATACTTCATAAATACATCGCTGGAATTGAAATCACTAGGAGCATCATCAACACCATCCTATGGCATATGAAAAATCTCTCTAAGCTCATATAGACTCGATTTAAATGTCTTTCCCATAGATTAAATTTGATCATGCCATAATTCTCTAAATAGGGGGTTTAATTTACCTTGAACCGATATAATGAACTCTAATGTTAATTCATTTAAGGATTCTTCCTTAAGTAATATAAACTATCGCCAACCAAGTTTCTTAAGATAATTATAAACTATATTCCTACATTTTAAATGATCTAGAGCATCATCATCAATAAATTTGGTTGCGATTGGTTCCTGAGAATGTAAATTCATATATCTCCTCTCTTAGATGGAATAGGTAATGAAAAATGGCGGAGTTGGAGTAGAAGAAGAAGTTTCACCCATCTTTCTTTTGCTCATAATGAAAAAAGTGATTAGAATTACAAAAAATATAGTTATCAAACACCAATTGAACAAAAATCAAACACAAAAACAACAAGTATCAAACCCAAACACTTTACAATTGAAAACCTTAGGGTTTACTAACTAAAGAGAAGATGATTAGAGTGAAATAAGGAATAGAAAATCAAAGCAAAGTTGTCATACTCATACTTGGCATAACATGCTCCCGTAGTATAATAAATAACCTCATAAGAAAGGAAATTATTAATTGCACTACAAAGGATACATATAATTTTTTTTAACCAAGTATTATTAATAAGTTACTATTCATCAAGTCCTATGGTGAAAAGTTTTCATAATGTAATGTTTATTTATGCATCATTATGTGTATGTGCCTACGTATTTTGGTTATTTACAAATAAAATTCATTACATTTATGTATCATATCATATTTAACATTCATACATATATTCGTTATCATATTATGCATATATACAGTGATAAATCCATCATTCATATGTAATTATGTCATCATGCTTCATCATAATGTTTTTCATAGCAAAGTATAGTAATACTATACTTATGTACATCACAACACATAACAGAGACTACTGCCAAATGAGTATGAAAAGTTCTACATAATGAGAATCATATCTCATAGTACATTATAAAGTCCAAACTACATTTAGGATATGGCTTCATACAAATTCTGACCTTTTTTAACTGCAGATTAGGTACTCTCGTTACTCCTAAATAAATTAGGACCTATGTTCATCAAATGACAAACGCTGAGTATAAAACTCAATGGTGCTATAAAAATTTATACAAGGCATACTTTTATACAATAAGGACATCCATTATCAAATCATGATTAATATTCATGAGATAGTGTTTTGATATTATATCGCATCAATAAACATCATACTTCATCAATAATGAACATTTGGTATTGTTAGTATAAGAATAAATACCATTTGGGGCCTTTTTATAATTTCCCTAATTTAATTATCATATAGGAATAGCATCATGCATTAACCATCGTTAATCTTTGTATTGATATAATATATGAATGATGATGTATGCCTTTGAGAATGCATCCATGCTTTGCACAATCCCTCTAATTCTTTTTGTAACATTTCATCTTTTTCTATAATATTGTATACAATTTCAATTTATTTTGAGTCCCTCTATGTACTGGTACTTATCTCCTATAGGAGGGTGAATATATAAATGTAGTTGTATGGTTCAATGAACTCGTATTTTTACTTCCTATCAGGAAGGTTACTATATAATTCTGCTGAGGGAATCATATTTTTACTTCTAATCAGGAAGGTTGACCCAATATATTTCCTTTTGTAACATATGAATCTGAGATGATATTATAGATTAATTTATATCTGTATTTTTACATCTATATAAAATTAAGCCTATATCTTTATATAGTACAACTGTATACACTAAAAAAAATGAAATGGATAGTATGATAGAAAGAAATATATTTCTATCATACTATCAGATCTCATGGAATACTGATAATTCTAGTCCGCTTATTTCATCTAAGACTCAAAATAGGAATCTTTTTCATTTTTTTTCATTGATATTGCTATGAACTATCTCTCCACCTTATAACTTCTGTATACTTGTCATGAATATACATGTATACTTTTATGATTTATGATATAAAATGTAGATGATGTATAATGATCATATGGAAAGTATATTGGATGATATCATCAATCATGCGTATCCAATTTACAAATAATATCAGCATTTTAATGTAACTACATCATTTCAAGACCTTAAGAAAAGTCATGAAGTGAGAAGCACAAACCTATCACCGGTTTACCCCTATTGGGTACTTGGGTAAAAATGTTGATTTTGTTGTCTAAACCTGTAACATTTCCATTCCATGTTCACTTAGTACAATTATTTAAATTTTCATTCAACTTTCATCAAAAATGATTATTCAAGTACCATTCCACATCATTCCAAACCATAATATTTCATACATATGCATATTAGCACTTAAATATCACATTTGAAATGGACATACATTCATAAGAAGCATTCATGCATCATTTCATGTCTTAGTATTCCACATTTTGCATTTAACGGTAAATGCATACATAAATCATTTAGTCATTTATTGATATGTAAGTCATGTATTTGGTATAGGCATATGTATGTAAGGCTTAGTATGGTACAATGAAGTATGTAATATTAACTTGTTTCCATAACTTTAAGTGTACATCCTTAAGTGTAGTAATGAATTATAATGTTTAAATAAGCATAGCATGAAGTTTAAATGCTTTAGACCTTCATTCTTTAGATAGCTGAATTTGTATGGTGAGTTACTATTCATTTGGTCAAGAGCACTATTCATGAGTTACTATTCATTTGGTCATTTTTACTTATGTCGGATTTGTAATTGTATGTACATAACTATTCATTTAAGAATTTAAAACAAAATTGCATAATGAATTATTTGATGTTAAAACATGCATGCATTTCAAGTTCATACATATTCTACCTCATGGAATAGTTCTCATTGTGCAAGCATTATGACTAAGTAAATGACCTCAAAATTGAGTGATTCTTGAACCATTAGAAAATATACTCAAAAATCTTTCTAATGATACATTATATACTGAAAAATTTAATTGTTAAGGCTTCCAAACATCAAATTACCAAACATCTATAAATTCTACCTAAATGTCACCCGAAATGAGCATATTTAAAGCATAAAAATGGCATGACTTTTTAGACTTAAAAAATGACTTTGAATATTTTAAAATTAGCACCATTGGAAACTAGATTCAAAGAGCTTTCCAATGGTATATTACACAAAATTTTTGGATAACATTAAGGCAGTCAAAATTCAACTACTGTAAACCCCTAAATCTACCTTTTTACCATTCGATTTTAGTAAGTCATATACACTTAGTTTGCATGTCTCATTTATGGTATTTAATCACCTTAAAATCTTACCATATTGCACAAAACCATACCTTTTCATATTACTCACATTACCATACCATATTTACCAACATTCATGCACCAAAATACATCCTAAGGCAACCATACACAAGGACACACACATGTTGCCCCTTTGACACCATTTTGAGCATAATTTTTGCAATTTCATTCCAATTGCCCTTAAATTTTATTTTCTTCATTATAACATAATAATTAACCATTACCATACAAAATCCAATGATTTAAGATATCAAACTAAAAATTAAGGGTCATTTTACACAAGTACAAAATTTGGGCAGTAAGTATTTTCAAGCATTTTCCTTACTTCTAACTTACTTCTCATGCATATTACTTCCTCCTCTTCATAATTCCTCACTTAATTCACATCATACACACATAATACAACATCGTAAGAGTCCTTCACACATAAGTCACCTAGGGTTTTTACACAATTCAAATCCACGCACATAACATTACAACAATGTATTAAACATATGTATTCAAGCCTCCTTTTTCATCTTCCATCAATAATTCATCCAAAACTACACTTATTCTCCACTTTCCCATCATAGCCAAATTTCTCCTTGTAAGAACATAAACTCCAGCAACCAATAGCAAGAAATAAGAGTGTAGAACCAGGTAAAAACAAGCTTAAAAACATAAATTTCATCAAAAATTACCTTAAGAATGTATTAGCTTTAAATTGAAAAATGGAAAGGAGGAGGAAAAGAAGAGAATTCAACAAATGGAGAGGGGAAAAAAATGAATGTCGACTTACACTTCCTCCTTAAAAAAATATTTATTTTCTTTTTATTTAATTAAAGAGTTAAGGAATGGTCTAATCACATGGTGACACTTGTCACCATCCTATTGGTTCCTTCCTTAATTTCATTTCCTTTTCATTGTCCTTAATATTTTCTAAAATTATTATGTCATATATCTCATACATACATAACATACATCATATATGCTACATTTACCAAAATACCCCTCTTAATAGATGAAATTAACAAAATACCCTTAAGTTTAACTTAACTTATTTTGAATTCTAACTTCATTTATCCTTTCTAATATATACTTTCTTATCATATAACATTTATATCATGAAGAAAAATTGCTTTTCACTTATAAATTTCACTTTTAAGTATCCTTTAAAGCATTCACCAAAAGCATATTAAAAAGGCATCCTAGGTAGATTTTCACTTCATCTCATGTCTTTCCTCTCTAATTTTCATGTCTAATGGAATTACATTCATCCATAACACATTCATAACTCATGTTCCATATCAAAGCATCCATAATATCATTATGCATTCATGCATTTCATGCATCATTCATTCAATCATTCTAAGTTATACGTAAAATTCAAACTCGTAAGGATGATATGAATTGGGATGTGATAAAAGCAAACTTGAAGAGAACTAAAAACACAAATCTTAATGCTATGGTGTTAAAGGAAGAGGAAAAAAATGAGAAGGGAGTGTGGAGGCTTGGTTGAGAGAGTTTGAGCATCTGAAGATGTTTTGGAGTGTAAGAGTGAGGAAGTATGTTGAAAATGGGAATTTAAATATGGGTAAAATGCACCACACGACTCATGTTAAGGCTCACATGAGTCATGTGAGTCTTGGTTGAAACCATGGTTCATGTTTTATAAGAAGCTTTTAGGAATTTGAAATTGCCAAGTTCCATACATGTTTTATGGTATGGAACATGACTCATGTTCCATTCAAGGAAAAAGGATTTTCGAGCATTTTATAGAAAATTGAAGTTATGTGGTCATTGATTAGAGCTTGACTCATGGATTGAGTCACACGAGTCATGTATGGCTCATGAAAAACATGCAAAGGAGTGGAAATTGATGGAAAACAAGCCTTCAAACAAAAAATGCTTAAACAACCCATCAAATCTATGAAAAATTCATGTCATACAATTCAATATATGGTCAAACACTACTTTTAATGCATGAGAGAGAAAAACACTAGAAGATAAAATATAATAAAAAGTAAAAAAGTGAAAGTAATGACATGTTAATATGTAAGTTAATGCACATGTGCTTAGAATTTACATTAATGAAAAAGTTCAAACTAACCTAATTGGTGACATGTAAATGAAACTAATATGTAATGAATATGCATATGAATATGCTTATGTGAGATTAAGGTAATATGTGAAATGATGTAATAGCTCTCATTTGAATGCATGATAGGCTATAACTAAAACACTTACTATTTTTAAATTGCATATGAATGTATAATGGTATGTTAACAAGTAAATGTGTTGATATGAAAATGCAAGACTGAAATATAAAACTTTGAATTGCATAAATTAGTACCTCTATCCTAGATAGAATTACTAAATATAAAATCTACACTAAAGTAACTCATAAAACACATAATTAGAATACTTAGAACATAACATGAAAAGTCTAAAAAACATAACATGAATCGTACAAAAATCATTAAAGACAAAATAAAATCAGACAAAATAAATAGAATAAATACAAACATAAGAAAATCAAAACAAAGCATGTGAAAACATCAAACAAGAAAAAAAAACATGGTCGTGACATGACCCTAAACTTAAAGTTTTCCTGTGGACTCAAAGAAGAAGTAAACTAATGATTTCTCCTATTCAACCTCCCTGATGTGTGTCTTTAATTGATGCTTGTTAACTTTGAAATGACCACCTTCATCATTTTTTAACTTCAATACACTAATGGGTAAAACTCGTGCAATTGTAAATTGACCTAATGATCGGCTTCTCAACTTGCTTAAAAATAACTTCAACCTTAAATTAAATAGCAGAACCTTCTATCCCTCTATAAACTTCTTCTCTATAATATGTCGATCATGCTAAGCTTTAGTTTTCTCCTTCTAAAGCCTAGCATTCTCGTAAGCAATAAGGTAAAGTTCCTCTAATTCATTCAATTACAATTTTCTCCTATTTCCAGCTTTATCAATATGTATGTTGAGCTCCTTGATTGCCTAGAAAGCCCAATGCTTTAACTTTACTAGCAAATGACATGCCTTCCCATATAATAATCAAAATGGTATTATGTAAATTGGAGTTTTGTAAGCTGTTTGATACACCCATAGAGCATCATCTAGCTTCATACTCCAATCTTTCCAAGAAGAATTAACTATTTTCTCTAAAATGTATTTCAACTCCCAATTAGAAATTTCTACCTGACCACTCATTTAAGGGTGATACAACGCCATATTTTATCAGCAACCTCTCCAACGGCTTATTACAAAAATGAATGTCCCTATCATTAATTTTTGGCCAAGGAGTTCCAAATCGATTGAAAATGAATTTCTTCAAAAATTTGATCACCATCTTAACATCATTGGTAGGACTCGCTACTACTTCAACCTACTTGGAAACATAGTCCACACACACCAAGATGTATCAGTTATTTCTCAAAGATGAAAATGGACCCATGAAGTCAACTCCCATACATTAAATAGTTTGACTTCTAGGATCCTTTTTAGAAGCATCTCATTCCTCCTTCCTAACCCATAGCTTCACTTGTATCTATCATGTGCTTTTTGCAAAATCATAAGCATCTCTGAAAAGTGTTGGCCAATAAAAACCACTCTAAAGCACCTTAGTTGTAATCTTTTGGCCACTTATATGTGCACCATATGGAGAGGAATGGCAAGATGTCAGAATGCCATTGAATTCTTTATCGGGCACACACTGATCTGAACTTGGCATCCTTCTTATTAATGATGTATTTGATGTTACACCCACATTAGAGACCCTAGGCATTATGCATGTATGCGTAGATGGATGGTAGGGTTGCATGAGTATCTGTTATGTGTATACATGGATAATGATGGTTTTATGCTATGTTTACATATGTTAACATGAAGTGGGATGTATGTACTTATTTGCTTTATTGTGTGTCATCACCTTATTGAGAAGCGTGCCTTCTCGGTTGGATGAGGGACGACGAGTATAGAAGGATAGGTATGTGCTTGGGAGTGTTATCAAGCTTAGCGTGGATGGTTGTGGCTGGTACAAAGGAGCTTAGGCTTGTCTAGAGGCATACTATAAGAGCCTAGGGAGTGGTACGGGCATATGGCATAGCCGTATGGTCGTACGAGATAGAGGAACTATAGGGATTTTAGGTCCTAGAGGGCGTACCGGTGTACCAAAGGGTGGTACGGCTGGACGTGAACTCATAGGAATTTGGGTTTATCAGTAAAATCGAGTACGTATGAGTGTACCATGACTCGCAGGAATGGTGTGTATCAGAAGTTTTAACGCAGTACAGGCGTACCAAGTTCTGTACAGCCGTACGCGATGTTAGTTTGACTTTTTAAGGGTTGAAACTTAATGTTTTTCTTAAGTTTTCTTCCTTTTCATAAGTTAAAACCCTTCCAAAACCCTACTAAATATTCCACCTAGCGTACTTAAGTCTTCCGAGTGTACGAGAATGCGGAAGAGAAGTTAGAGACTCGTTAACACAGGATCACTGGCTTATGCTAGACGTAGGTTGATTGTCAGGTTAGTGCTAGCTTTATGTTTTTAGCCACCTTTGGCTTGTTTCTGTTGCCGTGAGACTTAAACCAAGTCTAGGCTTGTATTTCTACTTTGTATCTTATTCTTTGAGGCGTGCTATATGAATGATTACTGTT
>CANYBF011418513.1:0-10748 GCA_948192965.1 Dalechampia spathulata | reverse complement strand
GTTTAATTCTAAAGTTTGATTTTGGAAACAAACCTCTACTTTATGATTGCAACGAGAGTTGGATTATAGAATGCTTGTTCATTGAGAGATGTTCAATTATAAAGGTTAGTTTTCTGATTGATTACTTATGCTCTGTGATTGTAATGAGAGTTGAATTATGGAAAGCTTATTCATTCTAGTTAGGTCGGTGTATGAGAGAGATCTACATGCTCCTAATTCCTGTACGATTGTTAGATAGTATCCCTAATTGGAGGACCCTGAATGTGACTAAGGAATTCTGAAGATTAGAGTGAGATTTAGTTAATTTCACTTTGAGAGAGGGTTTTTGATGCTGTGGGATATCTTGGGTAGCAATAAGCACACGATGGTTATTCTAGCTTGGCGATGAGGATTTCAAGTCCTATGTTCCTCATCAATTGTTTTACCTTTTATTCAAAATCCATTTTCACCTTCCTACTTATATGTCTTTACAATTAACTACTTCTAAATACCAATCTCTTATTCTTGCTTACACAAACCAGAAATCTAAGTAGTGGTGGATATACTGATAAATCCTCGTGGGATCGATATCTACTACAATAATATGTATACTTGCAGTAAAGTAGTGAATAAAACTACTATCATCATAGCCACTATCACGGAAGTACATTCGAGCTTTAAGCTGGCAGCTATCGGACATTAGGGGAATTAGCCCTGATATGGTCATGCATATAATACACTTAGAATCGAGAAACAAGCCTATTCGTGAGAGGTAAAGGAGACTTAATCCCAACATGCAAGATGTTATGAAAAAGGAGGTAATTAAGCTGCTGAATACAAGTATTATCTATCCTATTTCTGATAGTGAGTGGGTGAGTCCTGTCCAATGTGTACCTAAAAAAGGTGGCATGACTGTTATAGAAAATGATAAGAAGGAATTGATGTCAACTCGAACAGTGACTGGTTGGAGAGTTTGCATAGACTATAGGAAGTTGAACACTGCTACTAGGAAAGATCACTTTCCCTCACCCTTTATTGATCAAATGATAGAGAAGATAGTAGGTCACTCTTTCTATTGTTTCTTAGATGGCTATTCAGGTTATAATCACATTTTCATCTTTCCTCAAGACCAAGAGAAAAAACTTTCACATGTCCTTATGGTACGTTTGCTTATAGGCGTATGCCTTTTGGTTTGTGTAGTGCGCCTACCACGTTTTAGAGATGTGTGATTACTATATTTGCTAATATGATTGAGGAATTTATAGAAATATTCATGGATGACTTCTCAATGTTTGGAGACTCTTTTGAGTCTTATTTGCAAAATTTAGAACGGGTCTTGAAACGTTGTAAGGAGACCAATTTGGTGCTAAACTGGGAAAAGTGCCATTTCATGGTAAATGAAGGAAATTTGCTTGGCCACAAGATCTCCAAGGAAGGTATTGAGGTGGACAGAGCTAAAATTGAGGTGATATCTAATCTACCACGACTATAGAACGTGAAAGGGATAAGAGGATTCCTTGGACATGCGGGATTCTATCACCGCTTTATAAAAGTTTTTTCTATCATTACTAGAACCTTGATGAGCTTGTTTGTCAAGGATGTTGTGTTCGATTTCAATAATGAGTGTTTGAATGATTTTAATACTTTGAAGCATGCTTTAACCACCACTTCGATTTTAACTTCTCCGGATTGGTCTTTGCCTTTCTAAATGATGTGTGATGCTAGTGACTTTGCCTTAGGATGTGTGTTAGGGTAAAGAAAGGGTAAGAAATTGCATGTCATTTGTTATGCTAGCAGAACATTGACTGGACTACAATTGAATTATACTACCACTGAAAAGGAACTTCTAGCAGTAGTCTTTGCATGTGATAAGTTTAAAGCTTATCTATTGGGTTCTAAGGTCATTATTTTCATTGACCATGCTGCTTTGAGGTATTTGTTTGCAAAGAAAGATGCAAAGCCAAGACTGATTAGGTGGGTATTATTGCTTCAAGAATTTGATATTGAAATCAAGGATAAGAAAGGAGCTGAAAATGTAGTTGCAAATCATCTTTCGCAACTGAAAAAAGATGAAGATGATGGTGAAGAAAGCAAGCTTATCAAGGAAGAGTTTCCTGATGAGTCTATTTTTATGTTGTAGAAAAATAAACTTCCTTGGTATGCGGATATGACTAATTACTTAGCCTGTGGTATAGTGCCTTTCGATGTTTCGTATCAACAGTGGAAGAAGTTCTTTGCCAACATTAAGTATTATCAGTGGGAGGAACCATACTTATTTCGCCAATGTGTTGATGGCCTAATAAGGAGATGTGTTCGAGAAGAAGAAATAATATCTATACTAATACATTACCATGATTTATCTTATGCAGGGCATTATAGACCTAACAAGACAGCTAGTAAAGTACTGGAATGCAGATTCTACTGGTCGACAATCTTCAAGGATGCCAGGGACTATGTGCTTCAATGTGACAGGTGTCAGAGAAGCGAAAACATCTCCAAGCGGGATGAGATGCCTCAGTCTTCAATCTTAGAGGTTGAAATATTTGACGTTTGGGGCATAGATTTTATAGAATCGTTTCCCACCTCCATGGGGAATAAATATATACTGGTGGGGGTTGATTATGTCTCCAAATGGGTTGAGGTAGTGGCTAGTCCCACCAATGATGGTAGGGTGGTCAACAAGTTCTTGAAAAGGCTATTTACCAGATTTAGCATCCTAAGGACACTCATCAGTGATGGAGGAGCACACTTCTGTAATGTAAAACTGGAAGCCCTGCTCAGAAGATATAATATGTACCACAAGGTCTCCACAGCATACCATCCATAGACCAGCGGTCAAGTAGAGGTGGTGAACAAAGAGCTTAAGAGAATCTTGGAAAAAATAGTCAGTGGTTCCAGGAGAGATTGGTCAACAAGATTGGATGACATGCTTTGGGCATATAGGATAGCGTTCAAAACCCTTATAGGAAAAACTCCTTATAGGATGATCTATGGCAAAGCTTGTCATCTTCCTGTGGAGTTGGAACATCAAGCATACTAGGCAATTAAGCATCTGAATTATGATCTAAAGAAGGCAGAGGACAAGAGACTACTGCAGCTGCAGGAATCGAAGAAGCTAAGGCACCAAGCATATGAGAATGCCAAGCTATACAAGGAGAGGACTAAGCAGTGGCATGACACACATATTAAGGTAAAATCATTTAAAGTTGGTGATAATATACTATTGTTTAATTCCTGGTTGAGATTGTTTCCTAGGAAGCTTAAATCACGATGGAGCAGCCCCTTCAAAGTCCAGCAGGTTTTTGACAGTGGAGTGCACGAGCTACAAAATGATAGTGGAGAATCATTTAAGGTGAATGGTCAGAGATGTAAAATCTACCTAAAAGGTTTGACTCATAAGCCAACCAAAGTAACACCTTTGAAATGAGCATGGAAGCATGTAAGGTCCAACTGATGGCCTTAAACTTAGCATGTGACCATATTTTCAATTGCGTTCTTGAGTTTTTAATAATGTTTGAATCAATTTCCAAGTGTTTGTAACCTTTTAAATCCATAAGTTCATAGTGTAAAATGGTGATCTTAAATTAACTTTTTAAGTATTGGTCATTAGGGAAGGAAAAGCAAAGGAAAAAGTAGTAAAAATATTGAATAAGGGAAGTCATGATCGTGACATTGTTAGTCAGGATCGTGATAGAAGGTTGAGCATGTGACGAGCCAAAGAATTTTGAAATTAAGGTAAGTCACGATCGTGATAGAATGTTTAGCAAAAGAGCAAGGGCAAGCAAAAATTTCCAAGGCATATCATGATTGTGACTTTCAAAGTCATGATCGTGATAGAAACTCTCTAAGGCAAGTCACGATTGTGACTTTCAAAGTCATAATCATGATAGAAACTCTCTAAGGTAAGTCACGATCATGACTTTCAAAGTCACGATTGTGACAGTCATGATCGTGACAGCAACTTCCAAAACTCAAAACCTAGAATTTTTTCTAAGTATAAAAGGGGAGAGTTGCCTTCCAAAACTTAACTCTTCACTTACCCAAACTCCCAAAATGCTCTCCTTTCTCCTCAAATGTGATTTCTTTCAATTTCTTACTATTTTCACATTAGGTTACTTGTTTGTGCTGCATTTTTACCATCAATCATCATCCATTCACAAGTAATTTTTCTCTCTCTCTCTCCCTCTTGTTCTTGAATGTTAGATTAGGGGAATCATTTATGATGTCTTGATAATGCTTTGGGGGATGCTTGTTTAATGTTTTCATGATTTAGGTTGTGAATCTTGCCTTTAGATTATGAGTTTTGCTTTTTAAGATTGCAAGAATGAAAAGGGGGGGAAGCTAAATTGAAAGTCACGATCGTGACTCCTAAAGTCACAATCATGACCGAGCCTAAATTACACTATAACTGATTATTTTATTCCTTCCATTAATTAAACTAGATTTTACTTTAATTTCAGAATGTCCAGGAGAGTCAAGCACGTTGCTAGATGCCCAGAAGATAGGGAAAAAGCTCTTGCTTCCTCATAATCACAACATGATTTTGCGGGGCAATATGGTGCTCCATTTCCCATATACTCATTAGAAGAGGGTTTGAAATATGCATAAGTTTATAAGAAATAACTAATCCTCCCTTGGTATTTCAATTGGAATTTATTGGAGCAGCTTGAGACTCTAGCCCCCCGAAAAGCATTCGCTTCCAAGTTGGGCTAGGGAAATTTTATTGTTGATAAGCACCCTGTCTATAAGGAACTCACTCATGAGTTCTACACCACCTGTGAGCTAATAGACAATAGGCTAGGGAGAATTCAATTTAGACTGAGAGGAAAAACCATGGAGATGACTTATCAGATGATTGAGGATGTCTTAGACCTCCCTCAATCAAGGCTCACCTCTTCACATGCTGATTTTAGAGATAAGGCCTTTTGAAATGAAATCATAGGAAGCCAGTTACCTTATAATGCTTATAATGCTCCTAATCTGCTCATCAAGGACCCTGTCCTTATTCTGTTCCATAAATATTTGGCTATCTCTGTCTTTGCTAAGATGGAAAATAATAAGGTATCTATTCAAGAACTTTTTCCTATATGGTGTATGCTAAATGACCAACCCTATTGCACCATCTTTCACTTAATGAAAGGATTTTAGCGGATGGTGAGACTGAATAGTAAAAAGTTAGGTTTAGGTCATGTGATCATTACTATTGCTAACTATTTTGATATTGAGATGTTTGACTTAACCATGTTACCATCTGAGAAATTCTCTGCCAAGTACTTACAGGATGCAGGGCTCACCACCAAGTGAGGTGTACAGTTCGAGGCATATGACAATAGAGATGGTGTTAAGCAAAGGTGCATTGACATAGAATGTGATGATAAGGATGAGGAGGAAGAGGAAGGTACTGCTGAGGAGGAGGAATAAGAGCAACAACACCAGGAGGAGCAGGAGGCTCACCCCTAGGCAGCACGAGCACCAGATGATACTTCATTTGAGGAGCTATTACTCAGGATAGAGCAAGGCAATGCCGACAATACTGCTCGCCTTACCCATGTGGAAGCTACAGTGAATGAGATACGATGAGAGCAACGCTATCAAGGACGGAAAATGCTCAAATTCTTGGAGTTCTTGGGAGTCACTGTACCATCTCCAACACCTTCTCCACCCAGCTCACCTGCACCCCTAGGTAACTAGATTTCCCTTTCTTTTGCAATTTATATGATTTTAATTTTTATCATTTGCATGTTGTATCTTACGTTTGTATGGTGCTCTGTATCTTCACATTGAGGACACTGTATTCTCTAAGTATGAGGATGTTAGGATCTGCTTTGTTTTGTTTACTTGTTTGCTATTGTTTCGCTTGTGTGTTTGTCATGACTGTATGTTTACCTTATATCTTTTGCATGAGTAAATGCATGTGTTTGGAGAAATTAGAATTACTTATCTATGGCATGAGTATTTGAAGGCTAGATATAGTTAACTCGCAATCATACTAATTTTGCAAATTTTCTCATAAACTTAGCAATTCAGTAGGGATTATGAAGGTATAAATGTTTAGCCTAGATAATAAGCTTAATCCTTCTATGATTGCGCTATAGAATAGAATACAACTTGTTAGCAATTGCCAAGCCATGTAGTGTAAGTAATTCTAAAAATATAAAGCACTGAGGAAATGAGTAAGGAAATAAAAAGAAAAAGAAAAGCAAAGAAAAAATATATATAATAAGACAAAAAGGGGGCAAAAAACTAACTATTATGCTATCAGTAGGGGTGCTTGAAATCGGCCCTACTGATATGAACAGCGCTAATAGCCACTCAAGCGAAGGTAGAATGTTGAGTAATCGGGGACCGTTGCTAAAAGCGTAGGGGACTCATGTTGAAAGACCTACCTTTTGAATAAGAGCCAAATCCAAAAGAAAAATAAAAGCAATAAAAAGAAGAGAATAAAAACCTTATAATCCTCAAATCAGAGCAAGCTAAAAAAATGGAATTACTCTCACTCCATGATTAAGTAAGGATGAATGAGTTGTATTTTGTTTTATAGTGCAATGGTATGAATAATTGAGTTTGATTATCTAAGTTAAACATTTCTAGTTTTTCAGGACCTAATAAATTGCTAATGAGAAGAGTGGCATAAAATTGCTAATGTTATGAGAAGAGTGGCATAAAATTGCTAATGTTATGAGAAGAGCTTGATTATCTAAGTTAAACATTTCTAGTTTTTCAGGACCTAATAAATTGCTAATGTTATGAGAAGAGTGGCATAAAGAGGAATGGTTCAAGTTAGTGATGTCCAAGCCAACTCATGCAAATTGCCATATCATAAGCGTATTTCAACTTCATTGTTTTGAGTTATTGTTCTTTGTATTGCCTTTGCTTGAGGGCAAGCAAAGAATTAAGTGTGGGGATGTTGATGTATGTCAATTTACATGCATGTTTAGTCATTTTTAGTTAGTGTTTAATGTTCATTTTATTACATTTTCCTTTGATTTAGTAGAATTTGATGAGTTTGTTGAAGTGTGTAGCGTTAGAGAAGTAACAAAGAAGAAATGAAGCATTTTGGAACTTCAAGGAGTAAGTCACGATCATAACATTCAAAGTCACGATCATGACAGAAGTGATGCAAGGAAGACACTTTCAAGAAAAGTCACGATTGTGACAGAAGTTAAGCCAAGAGGAAGAGGAGCCAAGCCAAGTCAAGTCACGATCGTGACAGAAGGAAGGAAGCCCGAGCACCATCAAACAAGCAAGTCACGATCATGACTTCTCAATTATGAGCCATTTAAAGTACAAAATCTGCAGAAGATTGAGGGGGAAAATGGGATCCATGGGGGGAACAAAAACAAAAAGATTTAATGAAGACCTCATGGATAAAGAAATCAACAAGATGGGTAAAAATACAAATAAATTGGAGTTAAAGCTAGAGGACCCCCACTCAAAGCATAAAAGGAGGATAACATCTAGGGTTAAAGGGCATTCACCATCTACACTAGCAGCAGTCCAACCTTTAGGGCAATTTTGTATAGTGTTATTCTTTGTTCTCCATTTCTTCTTATATTTTCTTTTCAACCATGAGTGGCTAAGTACTTTGTGTATGATTTGATCTCTGATTCCTTTATTAGGATAACTAATTATGCTTTGTTAACATTTCTATGAATGTTTAATTTTAAAGTTTAATTTTGGAAATAAAACTTTTGCTTTATGATTGCAACGAGAGTTGGATTATAGAATGCTTGTTCATTGAAGATGTTCAATTCTAAAGGTTAGTTTTCTAAATGATTACTTAAGCTTTGTGATTGCAACGAGAGTTAGTTGTGGAAAGCTTATTCATTTTGGTTAGGTCGATGTGTGAGAGAGATCTACATACTCCTAATTCCTATATAATTGCTAGATAGTCTCCCTAATTGGAAGACCCTGATTGTGACTAAGGAATTCTGAAGCTTAGAGTGAGAATTAGTTGATTTTGCCTTGAGAGAGGGTTTTCAATACCGTGGGATATCTTAGGTAGCAATAAGCACATGACTATCATTCTAGTTTGATGATGATGATTTCAAGTCCTATGTGCCTTATCATTTGTGTTATCTTCTTGCTTTTGAATCGATTTCACTTCTTTATGTATTTATTGACCCTGACTTTTCACCCACTTGTGATTTTGGGTTCTTGTTGATTCGGCTTGGTACAGGTCCCCGATATCAACCTCAATAGTGCATGTGTGCCTCTTCAGCTTTCTCTGAGTGCTCTAGATGTATAGAGCATATTATAGTTAGTGGGGCCCACCACGACATTAATGAGGCTCACCATCCTTTTTAGCCTTTTCTGTGTATTCTATGCCTACAGAATACATTGCACTATGCCCATCAGAAGCAGAGTGCATAGCATGCAAAATCCTACATTTTGGGTGTATTGCACTATATGCCCGAAATAGGATGTTCGATGGGGCCCACCATCCGGGGCCCACCTAACGAAGACCCACTTCGCATAACGCTCTAATATGTCAAATGATGCCTATTTGACATAAGAAACGCATTCCAATTCACCCGTGTGAGGTGAAATATGCAAATAAAATGGATTTAGTGTATAGCACTATGCACACATTATGCAAGAAAAAAAGACATTTGGTGGGGCCCACCTTCCGGACCAAATCTGGAAAACTTTTCATTGCAAAATGTCTTAATATGTCAAATGATCCATATTTGACATGCAACGTGCATCCCATTTTGCTTGCACAAGGTGGCACACGTCTCAATGCAACCCTAGTGGGCCTCACATGACGAGTCAAAATGCTATATACGTAACATGTAGCACTACATGCTGCACACATAGGCTATGTGTGGTGCACATAGCCTTAAAATTTTCAAATCCAGACTAAAAATTACAATTTTCCTAAACCCTAATTTAGCTCTATAAATATAGAGCTTGGGGTTCAATTTTAAGGGTCCGAAATTTGCTCTAAGAGCAGCTAAAACTCTGCCAAAATTATTCCATAATTAATAAAACACTTAATTAATTAAATCCTTAGGATTTAGAGACTAATTGGCTCTAGTTAGGCTCCCTAAGCATGTTTGGAAGCAAGATCAAGAAGAAAAACCTACTGCCATAAGGTAATTTCTTCATTTTCTTCCATTTTCTTTGTGTTTTTGCATAAAACCTTCAATTTTGGCTTGATTTTATTGTGATTGGATTCAATCATGGATTTTTCTTGTTTACTCATGCTGTTGGGTACCTAAAACAAGTGAAATTTGGCTTTGATTTGCCTAAATTTGAGCCAGATTTCACATTTTTCTCAAAAACCTTATGTTTTCCTCTATTTTCTAGGCTATGTGTGCCATACATAGACCTATGTGTGCCACATGTAGCTTATGTGTGGTGCACATAGGCCTATATGCAGCACATATAGGCCCCATATTTCAAAGAAAATACCAATTTTCTTCCATTTTACTCTAATTTTTTACCCGATCTGGTCCTTCCAGCAATATTTGAGGCCTCTCTATGCCTCTAGTGTTCTGGATCTACCATATATTTCATAGATCTATAATAATTTTAACTTTAAAATTATTTTTCTTGTGTTGGATGCAAATCCATAAGGCAAAAATCCATTTTCAGGCTCTGATCTACCTAGATCGGGGTTGGATCTCGGGTTTTTGCCTAAAAACTCCATTTTCTCTTTGTTTTTCTTGCTATCTGCACCACACATACATGTATGTTCACCACACACAGCCTATGTAAGGTGCACATAGATGTATGTGCTGCGTACATAGATCCCAGATTTCATTAAAAACTCCCATTTTTCACCCGATTCGCTTCAGATTTGATTTTTCCAGCCACTCTAGAGGCTTATCCATGCTTCTAGGGTTCTAGATTTGTCAAATATTATCTATATCTAATTGATTTTAGCCTTAAAATTAATTATTCAAATCAATTGCATAATTAAGTTTTTGGATTCCAAAATGGAGGCTGATTCATGTTCAAAATGAGGTACTGTCTTCATTAAAGTTGCTTATTTTTGTCTGTTGATCATTTCTATACTGACATATTTGATTTTCTTGTAGATTCATAAGCTATGTGCACCACACCTTTAACTATGTGCACCACACATAGCCTATATGTGGCAAACATAGTCTAATAGGTGGCACACATTACCTGAAAAATTTTACGAAAATCACATTTTTCGCTCGTTTTCAAAATCGATTTGATTTTTCTAGTAACATTTGATGCTTCACAGTAGCTCAAGTGTATTGTATTTATCATAAAATAATTACATTTATTTAATTTTGGCCTCATGTCGCACCTTAATTTTGGACTGGCTTGACTCAGATCGGGTCCGGGATGTTTCTGGGCCATTTCGGGTTGGTCTTGGGCCACTCGGGGTTGTTTCAGATCGTTCCGGGCCGTTCTGGGCTGATTCTGGACCATTTTAGGATGACACGCACCGCATATGTTTTGGCCCCACCGCATATGTACAAACATACACGATTGTGTATGTTTATAGGGTTTAGCATATGTGGGCATACGCGATCGCGTATGTTTTAGGGTTTAGCATATGTTGACATATGCGATCGCGTATGTCTTCGGGGCAGCAGATTTAAAAGCTTAGAAACTCCATTCTGACTGGGGGGAGCACTTGGAGAGGTGAAATTAGGGTTTTCTGACGGCTGAAAAACACTCCTAAACCTAATATTGATTAAGCTAAGCAACTAAGATTAAAATCAAGTCACAAAATCACTTAGATTTAGGTGGTTTTCAATCCCTAACGCTTGGAATTGGATTTTTCT
>CANYBF011418442.1:0-11699 GCA_948192965.1 Dalechampia spathulata | reverse complement strand
CCGCTCCGTTCGCTCGTTTCGCTCACGCTCCACTCGATCACTCCGCTCCGCTCCGACATCTGCCCCTTATACCAGTATAAGGGCTATTCCTAACATCATGCATACCTAATCATAAACACAAAGCCGTCCCTCATCCAACCGAGAAGACATGCTTCCCAACGAGGCGACGTCACACATATAAGCATATACACACATCTACATGAATACATCCACACATATACATATATATTCATTCACATACATTCATACACATTCCAATACATTCACGTATACACATCCACATAAAGATACGTGCATATATAGCCCTAGGTATCTCTGTACGTATAACTCCTAGGGTCTCTATCGTGGGTGTAACAATGCCCACCTATAGCAAGTTCCTAAAGGAAATTATAAGCAAGAAATAAGAGATTGTTAAAGATGAGATGGTAACCCTCATTGAAGAATATAATGTAATTATCCTAAACAAGGAGCTCTTGCCAAAGCTAAAGGATCCAAGTAACTTCTCTATTTCATGCCAGATTGGAAAAGTTATGATTAAAAAGGCTTTTTATGATTTGGGGGCCAATATGAACTTAATGCCTTACATGATTTTAAGGAGGCTGAATATGGGTGATATGGTATTGTAGACCTTGACTTTTCACTTATACGCTGTATCTTTGGGTTTTCTTTGATTCAACTTCATATAGGTCTTTGATATCGATCTCAATTTATATAAATGCATTTTAACCTCTTATGAGTGCTTTAGACATATGAACCATATTACATTTTACTTGTGGAAGACAGAGCACATAACATGCATTTCTTGATGTGTGGAGCATGTAATGCTACCTGATACACACATTTAGTTGAAATGCACATGGTGCATGGCCTTACTAATGTAATTCTGGCAACTCATGACCCTTACCTATAAATATAGTTTGTATGCTTGTAGGAAAGAGGTATAAATTTTGCTAATTATGGCTAAACTCTATCAAAATCATTCTTATTTAATTAAACACTTAATTAAGTTCTTAATTAAGGTTAGAAACTAATTAATTCTCACTTAAATACTTAAACACATTTAAGAATCAAGATTAAGGCTTAATCATCCTTGTTGGGGGTTGGAATGCTTCTTCCCCCTTCTTTTATCTTGATTTTCTTAATGGGTTTGTAATTTTGCATTGTTTTTTGCTTGATTGGCTTCAATCATATATGTAATAGTAGCATTCTTAGCTTTTTTGTAGCTAGAATGACATGTAACAGTCACATATTCACTTGGATTTATGATTTTCTTCATGTATTTGCTTAAAAACCCATTTTTTTTTCTTAGTTTGCATGTTATGTGTGGTGCACATCACTGGATATGTTATGCATATAGCCCTTTTTCTTAATACATGTTATATATATCATGCTATATTTTTCATAATTTCATGATTATATACTTGATTTCACTTATTTTTTATGCTAATTGAAGTTTTTAATAGTATTTGAGGTTCCACAATAATTTGAATGATTTGAATTCATCAAACATTACTCTAATTTGATTAATTATGGCCTTAAAATTAATTTCCAAAGTTAAATCCCTTTTTAATTTGATGTTTATTGCAATTAATATGATTGGAGTTGAATTAGATGTGTGGATCATCTTTAATTGATATTAGAGTCCTCTAATTTCATTCTTCATGATCAATTCTAATTGAAATTACAATTAAATCAAGTAATTTTGCTTGATTTCTTGATTAAATACCATTTTAATTAAGATTTACTTGTCTCTTGATATGATTAGACTTAATTGGATGTTGATTTATTTCTAAGTGATGATATATGATTTTAAAATCTTCCAATTTATATCTTTGATCAATTTTTTGCCTAAAAATTGATTTTTAAATTGGTTTGCTAAATTGATTTTTCTAAATTAAATTCCATTTAATTTGATTTCTATGTTATTTAGATGATTAAATTGAGCTTGAATGACTCTACTCATATTTATTGCATTTTTCATGATTGTTGTTGATATATTCATCAATGCTTGCTCATAGTTTTGGATTGATAAATTGTGTTCCATATTTCTCTTTATTGCCTAACATTATTTGCTTATTTGTAGTTTCCATTCATGCTTTTTGGCTCGTACTACCCAAGGTCATTTTTCCGAAGTGGAGGAGATGTTCCTTAATGTCTCAAATTTTTTGTATCGCTGAAGATTCTTTGTAATAAAATAGGCTTTTATTCCCCTTAGTATGTATGATTAGCTTTATTCATTATGTATCCCCTATCTCTCTTGATCCTTTTCTATGGGCCATTATCTTTATTTGTTTTAGTTACTATGCTTTATTATGCTATTATACTTTTCTATGATGACTTGTCATTCTTACAATATGATGCTTATGTCATGTCCTTACCATGTTATGCTTATGTCATGTCATTCTTACCATGTCATGCTTCTGCCACATTGCAAAATTCATAGAATCCTACATTGGTCGCTTATTTTTGGCAACTCTCAACCCTTACCTATAAATATGGCTCGTATGTTGATAGGAAAGAGGTTTAAAATTGCAAATTAAGACCAAACTCTCCAAAAATCATTCCTCACTTAATTAAACACTTAATTAAGTTCTTAATTAGTAATTAAGTTCTTAATTAGGATTAGAGACTAATTAATCCTCACTGGCATCCCCTAAACTCATTTGGAATAAAGATTAAGGCTTAATCCTACTTGGTGAGTGTTGGAGTGCTTCTTTCTTCCTCTTTTCTCTTGATTTTCTTAATGGATTTATGATTTGGCATTGATATTTCATTAATTGGCTTTAATCATGAATGTAACAGTAGCATTCTTAGCTTTCTTATAGTTAGAATGATCTATAAAAGTCACATATTCATCTTATTTTATGATTCCTTTTATGTTTTTGTTTAAAAACCTATTTCTGCTCCATTTCTATGTGTTGTATGGCGCATATCACACTATATGTAGTGCATATAGCCCTGTTTTTTAGTCATGCTGCATGTGTCATGCTATATGCTGCGCATATAGTTGCTAGAATTCCATTGTTTCATGATTTTTCACTCATTTTCACTTTTTTTTATGCTAATTGAAGTTTTTAGTATCATTAGTGGTTTTCTAGTAACCCTAATGATATGAATTTATTGCAATTGATTGATTGGACTTGAATTGCATGTGTATTTCCTCTCTAATTGATGTTTGAATAATATTAAAATCCTCTAATTTCATTTTCATGATCAATTTATGTTGATTTTGCTATTAAATCAATTGATTTGTTTCATTTTATTAATTAAACACCATTTTAATTGAGTTGTACTTGTCACTTGACATGATTGAGCTTAATTGGATGTTGATTCATTTCTAAATGATGCCACATAATATCTTAGAATCCTCCAATTATGTTCTTAGTCAATTTTGTCTAAAATTGATTATTTTTCATGGTTTTCACGATCTGACTCATGCTTATTATTATATTCTCATGAGTGTTGCCATCACAATCATTGGATTTTGACCCTTGATTCATGCTTTCACATGGTATTGGATTGGTAAATCATGTTCAACATCTCATTTTGTTACCTAATATTATTTGCTTGTTTGCATTTTTCATTCGTACATTTTAGCTCATGCTGCCTGAGGTCATTTTCCCAAGTGGAGGTGATATTGCTATATGTCTCAGATTTTTGTATCGTCAAAGATCCTTTGTAATAGAATAGGCCTCTATTTTATTAGATCTTCCTTATTTACATGTATGTTTAGCCTTATTCATCGTGTATCCCCATATCTCTCTTGATCCCTTTCTCCAAGTCATTATTATTTTATTCATGTTGCTATGCCTTATTATCCTTGTATGCTTATCTTATCATTGCCATATGATGAATGCTATGCCATGTCATGCCTATGACATGTGATTTTTCATATGCCATGCTTATGTTATGTCATCCCTTTCACATGCCATGCTCATGTCATATCATTATTTCATATGTTATGCCTATGATATACCATTTCACATGTCATGCTTATGTCATATTACTTCATATGTCATGCTTATGCCATGTCACCATTTCACATATCATGCCTATGCCATGCCATTTCATATGTCATGCTTATGCCATGTCACTTCACATGTCATGCTTATGCCATGTCATCTCTTTCATAAGTTATGCTTATGTCATGCTTATGCCATATCATCTCATATATCATGCCTATGTCATATCATCTCACATGTCATGCTTGTTCTATGTCATAATTTCACATATCATGCCTATGCCATATCATTTCACATGTCATGGTTATGCCATGTCACTTCACATGTCATGCTTATGCCATGCCATTCTTTACATGTCATGCTTATGTCATGTCATTCTTTACATGTCATGCTTATGCCATATTATCATCTCATATGCCATGCATATGCCATGTATCATTCACCATGATTAACATATCGTGATGCCATGCTTTATCTTCGATGATTACTATATCATGATGCTATGCTTTTATCTTCTATGATTGCTATATCATATTTACCATGCTATTATTTACCATGATTGCTATCATGCTACATCGTGTTATGTGCTTTATTCATGCTTATGAATGCTCACATGCCTAGGATAATTAACTTAACTAAAATGGAAAAATTGAATTTGCAAACTTTAAGATAATAAATATTCACCACCCGAACCCATCTTTAAAGGGTTTAACTTACCACTCATACTATGGATCAGTTGAACTACATCAAGAATCATTCGATGGTGACTTTATCTTATGACTCTTTTGAGTCTATTTCATTTCTTGAGGTAGCCCCTCAAGAATACTACACTTTTACTCCAAGTAGGTCCCTGATATCGTATGTTATAAGCCTCTCTTTAGGTCATGATGAAAGCCCTACCCATAACCTCATTTTGATGATTTTTTCTTATGTCACTTCAAAATGATCCTAATTAGAGGGTAAATTATAGACCTTGACTTTTCACCCATGCGCTGCAACTTTAAGTTTTATTTGATTTAGCTTAGTATAGGTCCTAATGTCATTCTTGATTTACACATACATTTTAACCTTCCACAAGTGCTCTGAACATGTAAAGCATGTTACATTTTATTTATGGAAGGTGAATGACATAACATGCATTTCTTAATATATAGAGCACATAGTGCTTCATCCTATGCACATGGTGCATGGCATTTTCTCATGCAAATCTGATATACTCCATATGTCACCATGCCTTTTTTTGTATGAATGAAGACTAAAGAGTATAGGACACACATCTTTAGGCACTCTGAATATGGGGCAAACATAGCTTCTAAAACCTAATATGCGGAGCACATTCTGCAACATGTTATTCAGATAACATTTTCCTACACTATATGATGCACTATACAACACTATATACTACATATGTCACTTTCAAAATTCATAGAATCCCACATTACTAGCTCATTTTTTGCAACATACAATCCCACATTAAAGTCCTCTAATTTCATTTTTATGATCAATTTGTATTGATTTTACCCTTAAATCAATTAATTTATGTGATTTCTTAATTAAATACTATTCAATTAAGTTTTATTTATTACTTAATATGATTGACTTAATTGGACTTTGACCCTTGATTCATGGTTTCATATGGCATTGGATTGGTCCATCATGTCCCATATCTTATTTTGTTACCTAACATTACTTTCTTGTTTGTATTTTGGCTTATGTTGCATGAAGTCATTTTCTTGAGTGGAAGAGATATTGCTTAACGCCTCAGATTTTTGCATCATTAAAGATCTTTTGTAATAAAATAGGCCTCTATTTTATTAATTCCCCTTTTACAAGTACGATTAGCTTTTATTCATTGTGTATTCCCCTATCTTCCTTATTCTTCTTCTCCAGGCCATTATTATTTTATTTTATGCTACTATGCTAACTTTTATCTGCCATGATGTATACCTTTATTATTCCATGTCAATGCTATATTTACCAAGTTTATGCATGTCATGCCTATACCATGTCATTTCTTTAAATGTCATGCCTATGTCATATCATTTCTCATATGTGATGCTTATGTCATGCCATTTCTTCATATATCATGCTTATGCCATGTCGTTCTTTATATGTTATACTTATGCCATGTCATTCTTCATATGTCATGCTTATGTGATGTCATTCTTCACTTATCATGTCTATGTCATATCATTCTTTACATGTCATGCCTATGCCATGTTATTTCTTACATGTCATGCTTATACCAATCATTTCTCACATGTTATGCTTATCTCATGTCATCTCACATGGCATGCTTATGCCATATCATATCTTACATGTGACACCTATGTCATGTCATCTTTCACATGTCATGCTTATGCCATGTCATTTTCCATCATGATCACCATATAATATTTGTTATGCTATATTTGCTATGATT
Source organism: Dalechampia spathulata (assembly GCA_948192965.1). NCBI lineage: Eukaryota > Viridiplantae > Streptophyta > Magnoliopsida > Malpighiales > Euphorbiaceae > Dalechampia > Dalechampia spathulata. The sequence continues at coordinate 5,315 of CANYBF011418442.1, read as the reverse complement.
ACTGCCATGCTACATCGTGTTGTGTATTTTATTTCATGCTTATGAATGCTTGCTTGCCTTGGATAATTAACTTGACTAAAACGGTAAAATCAAACTTGAAACTTTGAGAAAATAGATCTTCACTATCCAAACCCATCTCTGAAGGGTTTGACTTAACACTCATGTTATGGGTTGGTTGAACCAAATCCAGAACCATTTGATAGTGACTCCATCTTGTGTGACCTTCATCAAGTCCATTTCATTCTTTAAGGTAGCCCCTCAAGAAAGTCATACTTTTATTTTAAGCAGGCCCCCGATGTCATCTATCATAAGCCTCACTCTAGGTCATGGTAAAAGCCCTACCTATAGTAGCATAGGAGCAATCATAACAGATATAACATGACAAATATCATAGTAGATATAGAATGGTAATCATGGTAGATATAATATAACATCATGATAGGATAATCATGGTAAATATGGTATAGAATCATGATATGACAATCATGGTGAATATGACATGGCATCATGACATGGAAATCAAGGTAAATATGGCATGACATAAGCATGACATAAAAATCATGGTAAATATAACATGACATAAGCATGATATGGTAAGAATGACATGGTATAAACATGGTATGGTAATGACAAGTCATGATAAGAAAACATAGCAGCATAATAAAGCATAACAACTTAAAGAAATAAAAATAATGGCCAATAGAAGGGAATTGAGAGAGATATGGGATATACGATGAATAAAGCTATTATAAAGAATCTTCGATGATATAAAAATCTAAGATGTTAAGTAACATCTCCTCTACTCAAGAAAATGACCTCAGGCAAGGATGATGAAACCTTAATCTTGATTCCAAAATGTATTTAGGAATTAAGTGAGAATTAATTAGACTCTAATACTAATTAAGCACTTAATTAAGTGTTTAGCTAAGTGAGAAATGATTTTGGTAGAGTTTGGCCATAATTAGAAAAATTCAGACCTCTTTTATACAAGCATATGAGCTATATTTATAGGTAAGGATCATGGGTTACTAGAATTACATTAGCAAGGTGGGATTCTATAAATTCTAAAGGTACTATGTGTAGTATATAGTGTAAAAATATGTTATATGCATAACATATAGTAGTATATGCATAACACATAAAGGAAAACACCCTATGTTCACCCCATACTCAGAGCACCTACGAATTTGCATCCTATACTCTTTAGCTGTCATTCATTCTAAAATGGCATGGTGACATATGGAGCATGTTAGATTTGCATGGGAAAAGGCCATGCATCATGTATATTTTAATTGACTGCATGCAATGTGTAGTACAATGTACATGTTATGTACAATGGTAAAAGACCATACATTAGGAAATACATGTTATGTGCTCGACCTTCCACAAGCAAAATATAACGTGCTCCATATATTCAAAGCACTTATAGGAGGCTAAAATGCATGTGTGCAAATTAGGATAGATATCAAATACCTGTACCAAGTTGAATCAAAGAAAACCTACACATGCAATGTACGGGTGAAAAGTCAGGGTCTACACCTGTATATTATTATTTACTCTAAGATGTATTTTCTAATTCTTCCTTTCTCTTTTTGTGAACCATTTTGCTTATATTCATTGTTATATTTTATTTATTCTTATCATGTTATATTTGTTATTATGCCATATTGTATAATTTTTATTCATGCTTATGAATGCTAATATGCCTACTTAGGATAATTAACCACTTAATATAATAAAACTACAATATGAAGCTCCAAAATGTATAGAATTTCACCAAATAAACCTAATGTTTAAAGGATTTAACCAACACTCATGTTATGGATTAGTTAAACCATTCTTAGAACCATCAAAATAGTGATTCCAATTGCAACCCCTCATGGGTCCATACATTCCCTAAGGAAGTCCCTCAAGTAGTCCATTCTTTGCTCTGAGTGAGCCCTTGGTGCCATTTATCATAAGATCACTCTTGGTCACAATGAGAGCCTTACCTATCATGGTGACTCCACTAGGGATCTATGGCGAAGAGTGGTGACATTGAAAGTTTAGAGTTTCATACAATTTCTTTCCTATTTATTGATTAATTGTATTATATTACACATACACTATTTGCATTTCACACAACACTCTCATCCTTTCTAAACCTGATGATTATGGGTAAGTTAGTACCTTGGACTCCCTTTGACTCCTTAGGAATACAAGTTTGCCTTCACCATTCATTTCCTAATACTAAGGATTGATTTCTTAATTGGATAAATACTCATTATAGTGCCATATTTGATGATTCCATTTAAATGGATAGGTGTGTAGATATCATGGAAGAAAATATTAGCTTATCAATTGGACTAAGCCTATATAGCTAACTTTAGCAACATTTCAAACTAGGATCCTCATTTCATATGATATATGGATTAATGCTCAATCATGTTAGTGGATTTTCTTAAATCCAACTTATATTTCTTAAACATATATTATGTCTCACCCCTCATGGTGTCCCGTAGAATAGTTAACAGTCTTCGAATATATGAAAACTATTAATTATTCTATAAGGGATGCATAAAATATTTTTCTTTTTAAAATTTTGAAATACACATATACTTAATAAACATCAATGCAATTATTTACTGCCTTGGACTCATTCACATAGTTGTATAATTACATAACTCATGAATACTTCATGTTTTTAATACTTTGACATATAAATAGCCATGTTGATTTGGTACCTCTAGATCGGTATGCTTCTTTGTAAACTTTCAACCTACATTTATCAAATGACAAATGCTGAGTATTTCAGTTAGTAGTGTTATATAATAAATACATAATAACAAGATCATAAGCATACCTCATGATTAAAATATCTTTTATCTATAAACATATCATACATCAAAGTTTATATAAGACATATTGATGTTTACTCAATTACTTGTTATACCATCATAAAAAAAATACAAAATATCTTAAACATGTGTATTCTTTACAAAAGTCACCATAATATAGCATTGAAATGCCCATTTAACTCCATAACATTGAAAAATATTTGTAAATGCTCCATAATAGTTCAAATATCATGGAACACTATTTCATAAACTAATAACATCACCTGCCTTCTATTGATGTGTTGGTTTATGAAAACATGTTTAGTAGTGGAAGATATAATTTAAAACTTTTAAAACATATGATTTCATTAGATCTAGCAATACCATATAGAGAATACATCAACAAAAGAGAAGATCACTAAAGAAGATATCATAAACTTACTTTTATGCAGATCTCCTTCTTTCTTATTCGTCAGAAAAGTTGTAGAAAACTTTTCAATCCCTAATTTAGAGGATCTCCAAACTATCCACATAAGCAACGAGAATGATTAGTAATCAATATTACTTGTTTTGTTTTGAGACTAGTAAAACAAAATAAAAGGAATGGATGAAGTATAATAGATGAATTCGATTTTTCTTCTTTGATCTTCTATCAAAAACCAAATCGATCTCCTTGTTCTTAAGCTTCGAATGGCTTAGAAGAATTATAGGAAGGAGGTAGCCAAAATTAGCTTATGTATTATTCTTTTTGTTTTCACCAAAACATAATCATTAAACCCTAATTAGGTTTAGGTTTAATAAGTCAAGTCATGTGCATGTCATATACTTCTGGCATGTAATTAACTTAAATCTCCTTTCTAGAAGCACATGACAATCATGTGCACTTTCTTTTAATTTATCATACATGAATAAGTTATATGACAATCACATATTGACCATTAAGTCATTTAATTCTATCCAATTCCGTATATACCATGCATATTGAACATGTCAATTTAAATCAATTGTATCTTGAGTTCTACTTATCAGATTTAAGTGATCTTGGTATCAAATCGAAGCTCTTTTCATGATATATCAAATGAACATAAAAATCCAAGTTATCCCACAACCATAAAACATTATTTTATCAATATACATTCATGATTATTATTCCTCTTACTTTTAGTGTGTGTTAAACAATGTATTACTTGGCATCATCTATTTAGGCAAAGTAGGTCAGGGTGGAAATCACCTAGCTTCCCCAGATCTCTGTACAAATGACCCTTTAAATTTCCTCCTCTTACTATCACTACTTGGGATACCACTAGATAATGAGGTTACCCTTCTCGGTTGCTAAGTTATTAACTCCTCCTCCTCCTTCAATGTCTTCTAATATCTCAAAGCACTAGCAATCAAAGCAAAGAAATCCTTATACATAAACCCTTCAACTAGCTTCCAAATCTACCGCTTTAAACCTTGCTCAAACCACTTACAATGATCTCTGCTAGTAACCACTAACCTAGTAGTGTAATAAGCCAATATGGTGAATTCCCTCTCATAGTCAGCTATAGATAAAACTCCTTGCCTCAATGCCAATAATTCCTATAGTTTCTCATCGGTATAAGTAGATGGTACATATTTCTGCCTAAATACCCTCTGAAAATCCTCCCAAGTCAATGTAGAAGGCTCATCCATACTTTATGGAATTGTCTTCCACCATTCATATGCATCATCATATAATAGAGAAATCATATATTCTAACTTTAACTAATTTAAACAATCCATCTTTCAAAAAACACGTCGGATCTGCTCCAGCCACTGGTCAGATACAAATGGATCTATCATTCTCGTAAATTCAGTAGCACCCATTTTATGTAGTTTATCAAACTCTCTCTTTGACTGCTTAGTTGACGGTGCTGTAGGCTATCCTTGCAATGATCTCATCAAAGTTTTGACTAGTACCATCACCTGTTCTTTTATAATCACTATTGGGGGTATTACTAGCGGCACTTGCCTCGATGCCTTAGTTGGCCTTGGTCAGGTTGGACCCTATCTATCAGCTCCACCAGTACCATTACCACCACCAATTCTTGTTAGTGTATGCTTTAGAGCATCATGTGTATTTGTACTATACATATTCATTAATAAAGGCATTATTCATTATATAGTACAATGTTTTAAATGAACTTGTTTTACTTGGAGTATTAAACTATATATTGAAGTCCATGATATTGGAACAATGCAGAAGAATCCATAAAGAGTTTATGGAATGAGATTCTTACTGTATGCAAATGTTCAATATCTAAATATCCCTTATCATAGTATTAATAAGAATGGACATTATTAGTATGGGAAGATCAGCACATATTACACTTCTTATTTAAGGATGATTCTCATTCATCATGACATGAGATGTCTAAAGTGAATATGTGGATGAGTAGTATAGTACTAGTTCATTGGAGACCTTGCCAGTGAGATTTCATATGGATAATTGATCTATGTCTATGAAATTATATCTCA
>CANYBF011418405.1:0-17179 GCA_948192965.1 Dalechampia spathulata | reverse complement strand
AAATTGTTAAGTTTCATAGGAAGAAATGAATATTATGCCCCGTTCCCTGAGTTCGATACCCTTCTCACTCTATACTAAGTCCATAGAGACTAAGGGATTTAATTCTGTAAGCATTTGTATTTTTATCATAACCCCTTAAATCCCTGCTTCATGGATATGATTAAGTGTAAATAACAGAATTTTTGTAAAGTAATGTTGTTGTTTAATTATTAATTGGTTTTAAAAAAACAACACAGATTTATGAATCAAGTTTTCTGTGAAGTTTTATAATGGCAAATTATATAATATGATTACTATGGGAGTTTAAGGAAGATTAGAATAAGCTAATGATGGAATAGTATATTAATAAATTATTAACTGTTAAGATATGAAATTATTAGTATATGACAGATTTTAAGAGGGGTATAGTATAATATGACAAATTAGGATAATAAAATAATATAATTCCTGATAACTGTTTAATATTAATTATGATGAGATAAGTAATTAAGCAAATAAGCTTTGATATTGAAAATAATAATCAATAATTAGAATAAATACATAAGATGTTACTGTCAAATCAAGTAATAAAAATTTTATGATGATATTTTATTAAAGTTTTTGTTTTATAAAATTAAGATTTTATATCTCAAACTATGATTTTATAGACAAAATGACACTATAACGAGATATACGATATGTTATTAAGTATCACAAAGTTTTCTATGATATTAAAGTAATAATAAGTAGATATTAAAATTGTTAAAATTGAATTTATGGATATTAAGTGAAATAATAATAGCTTCAACTATAAATAATTATATAAATTCTTGAATAATGATTTGGTGAGATGAATATTATATGTTTAAATGATTTATTTATATAATTAAATGATAATAGAACTATATTAACTAAGAAGCTTTAGGAGAGTATAGAACTAAGGAAGCATTTTTAAGAGATTTTTTTTTTACAAAATTAAAAGATAAAGTAAAAGTTTAGAATTTGCTTTAAGTTAAAATAATATTTAAACAGAAATTAAGCGATAATAGTTTTATGAATTGCTGACGGCATAGTAATAGTTAAGGTATTAAAAATAATTCATATTAGAAATTCAGGAATGACTTAAATAAAATGACTTAAAAATTAAATAAGTTATTATTCAGATGAATTAAGAATGCTATTGATTTATGCTGTAATTAGAAATATAAGAAGAATAAAAGATGAATTTAATTACTAATAAAAGATTAATATTGATTTTGAAATAGGTAAATCAGTGGGAAATATTCACGAATCACCTAAGGATATTAACAAAGGGAAGGACATACCAGGTTTGTGCTAGAATGTTTGAAGTCCTCGATCATTAAATGATCAAAGAGGAAAAGGTTTGGTAATGCAATAGCATTACAACAATTTATTTTAATTATGCATCATATATATAGCATGAACATAAAACATTCAACATAAACATGACATAACATGACATGGTGAAATAAAGAGATAAAGATTTTGAAGTGATATGAGAAAAAAGGCTAAATGATTATACTGGGCACAATGCTATAAATTCTTATGGGAATAAAATAATATCTTATCATGATATAAAAGGAATAGAATTGAAGTTAAATGAGCTCATATGTTTAGAATCAAAGTTATGGAAAGACCCAGTAAATGCACATTTAAATAATATGATGAACGAGGAATAAGAGGGAGAATGCATAGCATAAATGCATTCTCATAAATATGCACTGTTCATATTTCATGATACATAACATAATATGATGTGAATTTGTGATATGATTAAATGATAAATCAAGTGCTCTTGAATATTTATTATGGTTGAAATTTTATCATATTTTAAGATAGTTGTGCTAAATGATTCATACCTATATGACATGTTATAAAAATGAAATATGCATGTTGTTTGAAATGTTTAACATCATGATTTCTTAACATCAACATTTCATGAAATATAAATGTTTTAAGTTTTACATGTCATAACTAGCACCACTGAGTTTATTCTCAGTATTTGTAAATTGATAAATGCAGGACCAAGCAAAGTTGTAGAAACGAAACCTCAGTAAAGCAGCTGGACATATCAACATTTTATTGGTAAATAGTTCAAGTATTCCTTCAGACTTCTATCATTATAAGTTATCGTGCAACTACATAAATAAAGTGCTCTGGCAGTTAAATAAGTGAGAGTGGCAAACTAAAGATATGTAAAATTTTAATGTGTGTATATTATAACTTTGATGACATAATTATGATGTTATGACCTGGGACAATATATGGTTTGAATAAATATGAGTTGCATGTTAGTAATATGTATATTTAAAAAAAAATTTTACGTAATATATGGGATCCTTTATAGGATAACTATTGATTTCCTCGATTAGGAAGTTAATAGTCATTCTATGGGAGCATGTTACGTAGCCAAAAGATGTGACATAATGCATATTAGAGCTTCTGTATTGGTTTTAACATATTTCATATAAATGTTTTAATCTTATTAATGCAAATAAAATGCATATTCATAAACTTAAACATAAGTGATACTAATCTCAAATATAAAGCATTATCTTTCTTTATTGTATATAATTTTATTGCCTAAAAGTCTGTGCAGTACAAAATTCTAAGTGTGGTGTAACACCCATAACTTGTACTCATCATCTATAATAGATCCAGTTCCAAGGATCTCTATTAGCTTGATCATGCAGCGAGACCAAGTCCTCTCCATAGGCTCTAGGAAGCAAGGAAGTAGTCGTCTTCCTTCAAACTCTATCAATGATCAAGGGATGGTCTGTCTATGTTTGTATTGATGATAGACTCTAGTAGGACTGTAATGGGTGCAGGCTCTGAATTTTGTTAATAGAATACAATTGATATACGTCCTCACTATCACATGTTGGATATGTCACCATGGACATGTCCACCTGACCTCACTCTCGGGGATGGCTCCCATCCACTCAATTTAGCAATCGAATATCAGCATCCTCGCCTCATATGGCTACAAGGTACGTATCTCTAAGGATCGTCTATTGATGGTCATAAGATCCTCAGCTTCTCTTGAATTCAAATCTATAAAAAGAAATAAAACAATAAAAATAAAAGCTCTTTGAGTTAAAAACCTTATAGAAGGCTACTTAGGCAAAAATTAGAGTGACCTACTAAGCTGAAAATCTAATAGGGTAGTTTAGGTAAAAGTTAGGATCTAATAATAAAATTAGATAGCCCAATGAGCTGAAAATAGCATAAAAAGTAACTCATGAAAAAATTAGGGCAAATATATAACTTTACTAAGTTAAAAACCTACAAACGCAGCTTAGAATTCATATTTGCAGTAGTAGTAGACTATCATTGAAGCATCTAGATTGACCCTGCTTCACTCTGTCCAAACTAATGATCGTCACTGGTAAGATCATCAAAAAAAAGTTCAACCCTATTTCATTTGGTCTATCACTGGACCAATCATTAGATTTCCATGACCAATAGTCCTAATCTAGCTACCCTCAGCCATGAAGGGGTAGTCACCATCTTGTAGTTGCATAGTTGGAAGATAGTAATAAGATCTATAGAGCTTTTTGTAATCAACAATGACCTTGCTATAATAAGATTGATGTCAAATTCCCTAATCAGATATAGGACTACCTTTTCGATAAGCATTGGCATCACTAGCATCAGCATCATACTACATGAGACTTTGAGGTTAGCAATAAACTCCTTATACATTAAACATAACTCCACATATCTAAATTAGAAGAGTTGATAGAAACTTGTTAAAACATTTTCAAATACTAGAGTCTAAACTCACTCAATTACCCTACTCAATATTGCCCTACTGGTATGAGGTAGTATGGAAGGCAGATAGTGATTGTTGAGTCATTATCTATTCATGTATAGAAGAATACACAGGTTATATTTTGATAATGGAATAGAATATAAAATATTCTTGTATAAGAATAATAGTAGCAAGCATCATGGATTTCAATATTAAATCCAAAAAGTTACAAAGTTCAAGCATTTGATAACATTCAATATTTGACCACCATAACTCAAGTGTACTAAGCTAGAAGACATATAAGGATGCACAATCCTACTCATTGTTCTAGTATAAAACTAAGAGATGCTACATAGAATTATGAAGGCAAATGTTATAGCATTGTTCATCATCATCGCTAATTTGATCCTCCTTTGAGCTAGGGCTGGGGGACTCTACTTTGATGTTGTAGTGCTTCAAATGCTCAGTCAGATATGAGACATCTACTGTCGATTGCTTGATCATCTTGGCATAGACATCATATAACTCACTCATATCATGATAGCAATGTTGCATTGCATGATCATATAAGCATATAAGATGAACATTCATGCATAAGCATCTTATATTACATAGGTTATAGGTACTCACATGTAATTCTAGCATCTCCATGTTATGATGCTGATATATCCCAATCAGTAGTCAAGAGACATCTACCATGGCATCCCAAGGTACCTATATATATCATTAAAATCATAGTCAAAGATCAACAAAATTAGAAGCATGCTAATGCATGAAGAGCTACTTACATGGGTGGTGTTTAGAGGTATGAATGCAACCTCCTCTTTCTCTAGTACATGAAATATCACCTTATAAGGATGTATGTCTCTATTATACAACTACACATAAGGGTTATGCTATCATAGAAGCTACCCCTTAATGAAACCTTATGGATACTCAAATCCAGGAGGTACCTTGGGGCTCATCGCCTTAATCTCTGGTGCCACTCCAAATGTTGTGCTTAATGCTCTCTGAAGGGTGCCTCTCTCTTAAGAGCTTCAAACCATAGTAGTTGAGCCATGTAATCCTCTCCCACCATCAAAGGTAGTAGGACAACCTTTAGATCCACCAACTCTAGAGGTACTCTATCCTCTACTACTGGATAGCTTTACAGGTCCCATCAGCTATGCTTAGATAAAAGCCAAATAGTTCACATGAGACTTTGATAGACAATCACTCCTAGGAATATTAGTCAATTAAGTCATAATCTCTAGTTCAGCACTGATACAAGATGACCAAAACATCATCTGGGGTGGTATGGCAGGCTCTGCACGTCCTCCCGGTCCCTGGCACCAGTCGATGATGCACTCTCCTAGATAGAAGAGTTGGCACTTTGGATATTCAATCAATATGTGTCACTCATCTTTACATATTAATGCCTTAATGTATCCAGAAGGGACATGTTATGCCATGGGTTAGGATGAACTTGCATCCAACCAACAAATATCAAATAGAATTAACAGATGCATGCTTAGCTATATTCTAAACCAATTATATTTAGTTTTGTACTAAAAAAGTTATAGCTTCTTGTGTTTACCTAATTCCAAATGAGGTCATTGAGGTACTCACTTAATGTATCTAAATTTATCCTTGTTCTCTTGTATTGGATGTTCCATGCTAGCATGCATGGAAAACCAAAGGGCAATCCACTTGAGACCACTGGCTTAGGTAGTAATCCAAACTCATAAGCTATAATCTCCAAGATTAGTATGATCAAATAAGTTAGAATAAATCAAGCATGATGATACAACTAAAAGAATCTGGTAGCATACCTTGATCATTGGCCAGCATCCAATGATCCTATCTCTGCAATATTTGCTGCAGAGTTCTAAGTCGTACATCAACTAAGCAAGACTAGTGTTGCCCTAATCGAGGCTCTCTACTACTATCAAATCGTGTAAAGCTTAAAGCATTCAAATGTAGATATCATTCTGGGCACAATGGAATAATGTGCAACCTAATACATATAGCAAGAAACAATAAATGTACTACTCTTTAGTGATGGTCTCATCAATCCTAGCATCTCTAGTGATCTCTCAAAGACACTTATAGGTGATGCAATATCCACTCCACATCAAAGGACCAATATAGGGATGTCAACCTTACATCAAATTGGATTGGAACCCTAGCATATTCTACTCCCATGATCTCGATAAATATCTCTGAGGTGATAGTAATCTTGCTTACTGCCATATGGAAGGTGTGTGTAGAATCCATCCATCTCTCTACCATTGCTATAATGGTGCAACAACTACTCCTTTTCTCCATGGCAGTGTAGCAAGAGATGTATCGTCTAAATCTACTCTGATCTATGTACTCTCACACCTCATCTAAGAGTCATGAATATCACTCATGTATATCAAGAGCAATGTCAGCACCTACCACGATCCTCTCTCTCTGTAAATTATAATATTCAAGTTAAATTTCAAATCAAAATTTTCAAAAACCATATGCATAAATACCTAAACACATGTTTCCTACTCAACCACAAGCCTAAACTCTCAAAGAAAGCTTTTTCTTTTAGTTTTCAATGTTGATTTATCAAGTTTTTACCATAAAACTCACTTTATGTGATGCACAAAGTATTATATATGATGTATAAAAGCTTCATGGGATGCATGAAGTTGGCTTCCACTTTTTATATGATACATGAAGTTAATTTTCCCATTACATATGATGTATATAATACTTCATATGATGCATGAAGTTGCCATTTTACAAGATACAACATATGTAACCATATATGGGATGCATGAAGTAAGATTTATGCCAAAAACTCTCATTTTCTTACTTCTCTTGAGATGAAAAAACTCTAAAATTAAGCCTAGCCCTAAGAAAAGTGTGTTTTCTCGTCTTAAATGAGTTCAAACAACCAAAAATCAAGTTGAGTTTAAAGATCCGTACCTTTATAATGGTTCTCAAGATTGGTGCAAATCCAAAGTGAAGGATTCCAAGATCTAATGACCAAGAACAACCCTAAAGTAGATATTACAAATATTTTGCTTACTAAGCGTAAAACTCAAGACAAAAGCGGGATCCCGAAGTGTAGGCAACATTCTATTCCCAATCATATTTGAATTGGTTCAGAGGTTTTGAAGTTAGGTTACGAGAACTCTGATTTCAGAAAGCTTGTAAATATGAGTTATGAAGGGAGCTCCTCCTTTTATAAAGGTCAAGCCTTGTGGTTTATGCCATGATCATTTCAGCTTATTACCTTTACATGAATGTAATTTTATGCAATGACATCTTCATCAACTGTCTTTATAGGAGTCTAACTTTTTTTGAAAATTTCAAAATTTTTGGAGCACATTTTCTCAATGAGTCTAATTTTCATGACTCACAATGTCTAAAAAATTCAAAAAATCAATCATAATCCAGTAGACTGATACTCAAAAATTTAGGTATTTTCTTTATACCATCTTAATTATAATTTCATTGATAAATTGCTTTTTCATGTCTGGTATAGATAGAAAATTGATCCTATAGACAATCAATTTTAGTCAAACCTTTGACTACTGGTCAAGTTGTTAACCAAAAAGTATCACATTCTGGCAATGGATCCTAAATGATATCTTTAGAGATATTAGACATATCCTTGATGATACGAGAATAAGATCCAATAGTTTATCACCTTAGAACTTACAGTTATTCACTTTGATCAAGTAATTGATCACTCAGGTTCTACAGTTGACCACTCAATCCAGCAGTGATTGCAAAATCAAGAATTTGGTTCCTAAATCCTAGTGGCAAGCATCTAGACTTAGACTCCAAATGATTTTTAAGCCTCATTGTAAAGCCATGGGTCCAATGGTTAACCACGATCAACATTGATCATCTCACCTAAGCATTAAGCTTCTAGTGGTAAGATTGGGTTACAAGCTTTAGTATGAGCATCACACAGGATCAACTTTGATTATCTTGGCCAAGCACTAGGCTTCCAATGATAGTTTTAGGTTAGGAGTCTTGATATCCTCAGGGAGTCAGCTTTGATCTTTTATAAACTGGCAAGCCTCAGTATAAGCACTACTTCTCGATCAGCATTGATCGTCTCACTTAAGCAACAGACTTCTAATTATAGCACTAGATCATAAGCCTCGACATAAGCATCCTCAATGGATCATCCTCAATGGATCACCTTTAATTTCTAATGGATTATGTTTTCTTCCCCGTGGAGTTGCAAGCCTCAACATAAGCATCGATCAGGTATTGTCCCTATCTCTAGGTGAAAATCCATGTTCTCATTAGGGTTCATTTTATCGATTTTCATTTATGTTACTCTAGAATGATCCTAATTAAGAGTCAAACTATTGGCCCTGAATTTTCACCCCTACGCATGCACTTTTAGTGTAGTTCTTTATTTTTGAATCTAAGTTGCATGCATGCTATTTGCAAAACCATAATCTATTTAGTTATATGATGCATCTAGTTTTTAGCTCATACGAGATGACATATGAAGTTAACCTTTTCATTTGTTTGTATTGTGAACTTTCTCTTTTCTCGATACGGGTTCCCATTGTAGAAAATCAAGTTGAACATATATATTTTATAATCTTATGAATCATTTAGACATGTGGTGCATCTAGTTTATAGCTCATCTGAGCTAATGCATGAAGTGATTTTTCAACTTCATATGTCACATATAGCACTTCATATGATGTATGAAGTTCAAATATATGCTTTTTCCTATAATGCTAATATGTGATAGACTTTTACCTTGGGGATCTTATAAATATCCTTCAGGTATTAGCATTTGGGGGGCTAATATTAATTTCTAAGGTAAAACTCTGTCAAAATTAATCCATAATTTATCTTACTTAATTAAACTCTTAATTAGGTAATTAGAGACTAATTAACCACTCCTAAAACCCTCATCATGTTTGGAAAATAAGGATTAAGCTTTATTAAGTATTGGTGAGTTTATATTTCCTTCTACATTCCTCTTTTTCTCTTGATTTTAATAGGTTTTTCTTGAAGTTTTGCTTGTTCCTAAATATCACAGTGGCACTTGAGACTTTCTAATAGTCTAAATGATCTATGACAGTCAAATAATTAACTTACATTTATGATTTTGACTAAAAGATATGATTTCTTCTTCTAATGAGCAATTCATGCGATGCATGTAATGCTTTATGTATCACATATAGTTCATTTCAATATTATGTGTCATATGAACATCAATATGTAATGTATATAATTTTCTGAGTTTGCTAAAATTCTTATTTTCAATCATTTTTGCTTTGGTTTTTGATTTTTTTGAAATCTCCAATAGTATTTATGATCTCACAGTGATTTTAATTATCTAAATTCATCATAAATCATTTTAATTTCATTGATTTTGACTTTAATTAATGTGATCGAAGTTGAATTGGATGATGATTCATGCTCTAATTGATGCTTGATGATGTTAGTCTTCCAATTTCAATCTTCATGATTAATTCTATTAATTTTACTATTAAATCAATCAAATTTTGCTTTATATTTCAATTAAATGTTATTTTAATTTTATTTTACTTATAGTTATCATGATTAGCTTTAATTGAATGTTGACTTATTTGTAAGTAATGCCACATGTAATCTTAGAATCTTTCAATTATGATTATGATCAATTTTGCTTAAAATTGATTAGTTTTTCACGATCTGACTCGTGTTAATTCTTATTTTTCATGAATATTATTGATACATTCTTGGGGTTTGATCCTTGATTCATGCTTTCATATGACATTAAATTAATCAATTATATCCCAAAATTCCTTTTGTTACCTAACATTATTTGTGTATTTTATTTGCTCGTGCATTTTCCTATTCATGTATTATGATTCGTGTTGTCTGATGTCATGCTTTTCTTGAGTGAAGGAACTATTGCTTAATGGCTCATATTTTGTATTGCAAAGACCCCTTTTATAATAAAATATGCCTATTTTCTTTTTACGTGTATGTTTAGTATTATTCATCATATATCCTCTTATATTTCTCGTTCCCTTTCTACGAGTCATTATTTCTTATTTGTACAGCTTTGCTCATTTATTTTATATCTACTATGATATATGTGTTATCATGTCATGCTTATGTTATGTTTATGTCATGTCATCTCCTATATCATGCTTATGTCATGTTGTCTCACATATCATGCTTATGTCATGTCATCTCACATGTCATGCTTATATCATATCATCTCACATGTCATACCTATGTCATGTTATATCTTACATGTCATGCTTATATCATGTCATCTCATACATCATGCCTATATCATGTCATATTTCATATGTTATGCCCATGTAATGTCATTTTACACGCTATATTTACCATGCATATGTCATGTTTCATTTGTCATGCTTTTTATCTACTATAATTATTGTTATGTTACATCACGTTATATGTTTTATTCATGATTATGTTTGCTTACCTGCTTAAGGTAATTAACCCGACTAAAATGGTAAAATCAAATTTGAAACCCTAATAAAATATATCTTCACCACTCAAACTCATCCTTAAAGGATTTGACTTAGCACTCATATTATGGGTCGATTGAACTAAATCTGGAACCATCCGATTGTGACTCCATCTTGCAACCTATATCGAGTCTGTTTCTTTTCTCGAGGTAGCCCCTTGAGAAGATTACACTTTTGCTGCAAACGGACCCTCGATGCCATCTATCGTAAACCTCATTATGGATCACAATGAAAGCCTCATCCACAATTAGCTTTATGATTTTTCACACTACAAATCTAGCAACATTGCTTAAGGGTCTATTAATGTTTCTTTTTACGTCTCTTTTCTCTTCTTGATATTCTTCTCTTCTTATAGCCTTTAAATTTCTTCCTAAAAGAATATCGTATCCTATATTTTTCTTTTGCTCTTGGAAACAACTATACTTACTAGGAACATACTCAATTTGAGAACAATAACTTTTATTTAAATAAGAAAGATGTTTTGCATCTTGCCTTATTTGGAGTTTAATTCATTCCTTTCTTATGATATACCTTATTGTTTGAATCCTTCCACCTAAACCGTCAACTACCTTATCTTAGAAAGTTATATTTATTATTTTTGACTAGAGTTCAGATAATTTAGCAAAAAATAATTCTAACATGTAATTTTAAGATATCAAGTCTAGATTATAATAATACTTTTTGAAATTCACAAGCAAAATTATCAAAGTAGATATGTCACAGATTTATAGTTTCATTAAAGCCATTAAAGATTATTTTTTTTAATGACTTTGTAAACAAGAAGAAATCATAAAATTCTTTTTTTAAGACATTTACCACTATAGCTAATACATTATCAGTTAACACTTCTTTATTAATTTCATCCTTGATAGTTGCATGTGTTACTAGTGATTTTCAATATTTTTTAGCATTTTCAACCATTATGATTTTGCACGATTCATAAGCTTTAGCAAGGGTGTATGCTTTAGATATAATACTAAATTTTATTATAGTTATCCATTTGTGAATTTTTTTTATGTATGCTATTCACAAGCTGGGTTAATAAAAGCTGTCATACTAATTACAAGCCTCAAAAGATTATCCCTATGTATAAATTATACTTTCATCCAGGGATAATTAGGCTTATATATAGTTTTTTTTATAGATATGCATTTGTTGAAGATTCTATTATCTATGTACAACAGATTTCATCTACCAATTCTAAAGACTTTCAAAGATTATGAGCTAAATCATTATTTTTCATGTTAGTTGTTTTAATTTCAAAATCTACATTAAAAGTAATATTTTTTTCTTAATTTTAAAATATCTTTTTAGCTTATGAATTTTCTAATACTTCTTGCAAATGAATTTTTTTTTAGAGTTACTTCATTTCATTTTGAACGTTTTTAATAAAGTCAATCAATATGAATTATTTGAATAGGTACCACATGAATTATTTTTAAAAATAATTTTATAAAAAATATTATTAAGTTGTTTTACTCTTTTAGCACGAACTTTCATCAAAATAAAAAAGAAAATGTTGTAGTACATAGTTTATCCATGGAAGTGCGGACGATAATCATTTAAAATAAGAAGGAAACAGTGGGCCGATGGGAGAAAAAACCATTTGCAAAGCAATGTTTCTATGGACCATTAGTTAATATAACTTAGCCTGCCTCTGGTTGTGTCTCCTCTGAGTAATGATACTTTATCCTGATCTGACAATCTCAGCTTAATCATCAGGGCAAACGTGACGAACACTATTATCAAGTACTAGTCAAATTTAATGCGAATTTGAGGACCACTTTCAAAGGTTACCATTCCAAGTGCGTCCCAAGTATGGGACTCGATCCTACATTCCTTATCTTCTGCCCCTTCTCATCATGACTTGTGTGAAAACAATTTTATTTTAACTCCGTGCTCTCAAATCTTACCATTCCATCCCACTATGGTGAAATTGCAACCGACAACTCCTCTTTCAAAATCATTTGCTTTTAAGATGTAATAGTTATGGGTCTACGAGATTATCCCAAGCTATTGGATTCACCATGATATGTGACTATCTTTGCGAATGGATCAAACGATTTAGTCCAAGAAAAAGTAATGTCGTCCCAAGATATGGCGGAAGCAGTCATAGTCGAAACGGATTCTTCTACTGTTGCCGCTGCTATTAGGATTGCATTAACCTATGAAAGGATCAACTATATATTCCATTTTAATATAATATACCATACTAACAAATGCTACATAATTTTAAGTTTAGACCACAAAATATTTGTGTTACTTTTTATGGTTTTTATCAAACTAATTAAAGAAATGATTTAACTCAAATTAAAATAAAGTTTATTTTTTTATTCAAATGCAATTTTGTCTTAATTTTTATTTTCTTTCCATATAAATGATGATTTTACTATTAACGGTCGATCTCTATCATATAAAATTATTTTCTTATTTATAAGTTTATATATACATATGCTTTTATAAAAATTAAGTTTCTTTTTAGATATTTGAATTTTATAATTAAGGAAGTTTAATGGTTTGATTTTCTACTTTGAAATGTGTAAGGGGGTTAAAACAATTAACATGTACTAGATGAGTTGTGTTAGGATTAATATGATTAATAGACAGATCAAGTTATAATTAACCTTAATTTCATTGTATTAGCAGAGTAGATGGATACATTTTATAAGTCAAACAGAGCAGAAAGTAATGGAAAAAAAAAGCCAGAAATTAGCATTACCTCTGATTTCTTCTACTAACCGCAGCATAGGCTGGACCTGAGAAGTCATGTATCATCTTCATAGCTAGGGTCTAGTGGTGGCTCATAAGAAAATTCAGTGAGATGTGGTATTGTATCGACTTCCTCTACCAAAATGTATGACTAATTGCTCATCTAGGATCTTCCGATAACCATCCGCATCGACTACAGAGCATCTCTTGCACATTTCCTTCAACATAATTTCAACCTCGTCAGGTTTCCCCTTTTGGCACAGCATCTTCACAAAAGCCAAAAAGCTCTCTGCATTAACCACATAATTATTATTGACTGCTCCATTAAAAACCTGTTTTGCCATTTCCTCGTCTCCATCCTCGCAATATCCCTCAAGTAAGGAACTATATGTTGTTGCATCAATAGCAATGCCATCACTAAGCATGTTATCAAGAACCTCTTTAACATTTTGCATTCTGCCTTGGGCTTTACAAAGACCACAAATCATTATGTTATATGACACGAAATTTGGTTTGCAACCCATTTTTTGCATCCTCTTCAGAAGAAAAATAGCTGTATCAAGCTCCCCAATCTCCATAAGAATCCTATATACTGCATTAAAACTTGAAACGTGAGGTTTGATGCCTTTAGCCTGCATTTCCTTCAAGAGGGCAATTGCATCATTTGGTTTCCTCATCTTGCAATACTCATTAACAATTATAGCATATACCTTCTCATCAGGTTTCATTCCTTTCCTAGCAATTTCCTTGAAACAGTTAATAGCTTCCACAGACTTCCCCGCCCAACAATAACCCTTTATAATACTCAAATGAGTAGCAAGATTTTCTTTCACTCCATTTAACCTCATCTCTGTTATCAACTTCTTGGCCTCATTAACATTTCCCTTCGAACACAGACCGTAAATCATGGCATTATAAGTCAATAAATTCGGTTTGCAACAACGAAGTTTCATTTCATTCATCCACTTCTTTGCCTCATCAAGCTCACCTTTTTTACAATACCCATCAATCAAAGTAGTATAAGTAACCGTATTAGGCAAACAATCCTTACTCGCCAACAACCTATGAAATATCCGCATGGCATTAACCATCTCCCCCTTCTTGCAATGCCCATTAATCATAGTATTATAACAGACCACATTCGGTTCAGAAATTTTATCAAACATCTTCCTCGCATTCTCGACATTACCAATTTTCCAATACCCCTTTAGCATTGTACAATAGCTGGAAATATCAGGCTTCGCAGCAACGTTACTAATAAAATCATCAAAAAAAGATTCGGCTAAATTTATCCGATTTGCATTAACCAAAACATTCAAAATCGCATTACATGAGAACAAGATATTTCCATTTCCAGCGGTTTTCGCTTTGTGGAACCAAGAGATTGCACCTTTAACATGGTTATGATTACCATAAGCTGTGATAAACTTACTAGCCATTAAATCAGACAATTTATCAGCATTTTCAAGCAGAGAAGACGCCACAGAGAAGAGGGAATATGAGAGAAGAAGGTCGGTAATGGCGACATAGCAATGGTGATTGTGGAAATAGTTGTTAGGGTTAGGGGATGGGTTTGATGCCCAGTTAAAGAAAAAGAGCGCATGATAAGGATTGGATTGTTTCTTAATAACATCAACAACCAGCTGGGGTTGCAAGTAAGGTGAAAATTGATTCAAAGGGGATGGATTTATGTGGGAAGAATCGGGGCATTTTGGGTTCAGTGATTGGAGACAAGTGGTTATGGCAGTAGCTAGGGAAGTGAGGTGAAGGGTTTGAGGTTGGTGGGTTAGAGTTCTAGTCGCCACAGCCATTGCTGGTTCCGCTTCTCAAGTTTTCATAAATAAACTTGGGTAACCAGTCCTTCAACAGTATAACTGAATCCCTCTTCCTCGCCGGAAATACCCAAATGCGCTTCTCTGAAAGTCCAAAGGATGATGATGTGATTGGTGGGGGTGCAGATGCGAGTGGTAAATCATTCTTATACATTCCTGTGAATGTGGAGGTTACATGTATATGATGATAAAAATAAGAGGCTTTGTTTTTTGTTTTATCATAATGATTTTTAGTATTAAATATATTTTTAATTTATATTAAATATTTATGAAGTAAATACATGTTAAATATTACAAAATATTATTTTATAAATATTTTTGAAATTCTATTACTTTTTCACACCTTTTCAAACTACCTTACATGCAACAGTGGAGCCAGTATCTGTAGGCAGCGTTTCGTAAACAATTTTTTAAAATATATCAAAAAAATTGAATTTTTTTTAAATATTATATTTTTATGAAAAAATGTATAAAAACAACATTTTAAAAGTTTTATGTATGTTTATTTTTTATTTTAAATTTTCTTGAAGTTTATTTCAGATTCATTTCAAATTTACATTCATTATTCTTTAAAATATTTCAAAAATTTTATTATTTTTATAAAAAATTCTTATTTTTGTAAAACTTTAGAAAATATTTGATATTATTGTTAAATTATTTACATATAAATTAAATGTTTAGTCTAACCTACTACTATTATTATTATTATTATTATTATTATTATTATTATTATTATTATTAGCTAATTAATTAATATTATTAATTTAATTAATTAATTAATTAATTTTAAAATTAAGAGTCGATAATTAAGCAAAGATAATGGACAATTTAACATGAACGTAGAACGTAGAACTAGAAGTTGGTAAAAGTGGAGCTGAAAGTAGCCAAAAACTTACAGGGAGTGAGAGCTAAATTTTAAATAAATATATATAATAAAATAGTAAATTTTATCCACTAAGATACCAATATATTTATAATATTATTAAATTAATTATTTTTAATGAAATTAATCTAAATTTTAAGTTACTAGCTTAATTTATTTTTATTTTCTTTAAATATTTATAATTATATAATTAATTATTTTTATTACTAATAATTAAATTATTTTTTATTTAATTAATATAATTAATCTAAATAATTATGCTAATATATATAATATAAGTTATACATAAATAAAATTTTAAAATATATATGAATTATGCATAATTAATATATTATTAATGTAATCTACTAAATAAATCTAAGATGTAATATTTGTTAATTAATACTAAAATAAAAATTACTTTTAATAAATAAATAACATATATAAAAATTAACTAGTAAAAGAAAATTAAAATTTATTTCATTTTATTAGTACATTCAATTAAGTAAAATAAATATTATAATTTAAGATAAATTAATTATTTTAATAAAATTAATCTAAATTATAAGTTATTATTTAATTAATTTTTATTATTCTTAAAAATTTATTATTACATAATTAATTACTTAATTGATATATTTTTATTAAGAATAAAGCTTTGTTCAATAATTTTAGCCATTTAAGTAATTGTTAGCTATTTTAGTAGCTGTTAGTTGTTTTACTAGTTATTAATTATTTAATATTAATTGTTAATGATTAAATATTTATATAATAGTTTAAAGATTTTATGTTCGGTAAAAATAGTTGTTAGACTATTATTAAACATAAAATTACAAAAAAGGACATTTTCAATATAATTATATATATATATATATTAAATATCTAAGTATTAAAAACTAACAAATAAATGATATTTTTAATTCATAGAGTTTAAAGTTATAAAAAAACTTTAACTCAAAGTAAACAAATAATATAACGTTAACCTAAAAATAATATAACATTAAACTAAATTAATTTAAGTGTGACCTTTATCATGCTATAAGGCATTAGCAATACTGTCACATACTTTTTTCATTCCATTCAATCTCCTTCTAATATTTTTATCACTTGTAGAAGTACTATATGCATCTAAGAGCTCTTCATGAGGGATAAATTAGGAAAGTGCTCAATAACTTGGAACATGAGATCCTTCAGTGATTTTATTCAAATATAGTTATGTAGTGCAAATGTTGCTACTATGATTCTTATTTGTGTTTCTGTCACGCCCAGCCCATACCTGGGGTGACATGCTTTCGTAGCATAGACAGCGACCTCCAAGAGAAAGCTGTTGCCTATAATACAAGGGATACATTCTAAAGACGTCGTATGGGGACACGTCCTGTAAATGGTGTGGACAATAAACCAATAACCCTGGGCATCCAATCATACATTCACCATGCCAAGCACTATATATATATATATATATATATATATATATATATATATATATATATATATATATATATATATATATATATATATAATAAATATA
>CANYBF011418310.1:0-12452 GCA_948192965.1 Dalechampia spathulata | reverse complement strand
TCCATCCACTAATACTAAAATCCAAAACTACTTTTTCAAATACCTATATACTTTTCCAAATACCAATCCCACTACTAATTTAATATACTATTTCAAATCTAATTTAACTTATTCTAATATCATTTATCTATTTATCTATTTACATACCATTAATTAATACCTTACTCATTTATGACATCATCATAACCAACTTATGATATCATAATGATATTATAATTAAAATACTAATTATACTTTTCTAATATTTACATTTTATTATATACTCTTACTAACTCATTATTAATGCATAATTATTCATTTTCCAATAAAATCATAATTGCATTCATATGCTTACATCATGCTTACATCATCATTACTCAATTATAACATCGTAAATAATTTTTAATTCAAATTTTTCAAAATTTGCATATATCAAATTCAAGTTAAAAAATTCATCTTGAGCTAACTTAATTAATCATACCAAGTGTTTTCAACATCAAAAACCTCAATTAATCACCGTTCAGGGGTCATTTCAGTGGTTTACGTCAAAATTTCCAATTTCAACTTTAGAGCTTTAAACTCTAATCTTATCATATACTTAACATCATAAGCATTATTTCATATCATTAACACACCAATAACATATATAGTAATACATTTCAACCAATTTATGAATACAAAGTGTGTGCTCAATTTAGGATATGACAGGCTTGTACTTTATCAAATGAGTTTAGTGAATAGTAGCATGCATAAGATTTTCCTACATAACATCAATAAAATACTATTAATTTTTTAAAAATGGAATTAAGATAGTTATATAAAAAATTATTTACATATTATCTTCCCATCAATAAATATCAACTTTAAACTAATTAATTCAAAACTATTTTTTATATTAAGAGCTTCCCATATTCTATATATTCACACCCTAATACTCCAATAATCTTTATTTATATTAAGATCTAAAAGTAAAGAATATATCATATGTATTGACTAAATCTTCAAGGAATTAAAATGTAATGACAAATGAATAAACAATTTTTATTACGCACTTATATATATATGATAGACATCAACATAAAAAGGATATCAAAGGTTATAATTATATATAAATATTCAATAAACATCAACATACAACAAATATCAATTGTTATAATCATATCCAAGTATTTAATAACATTAAATATAGAAAATTAAAAGTTTTTAACAAACATCAATGTAAGAGAGATATCAAAGGTTATTACATATCCAAGTATTTAATAACATTAATTATAGAAAATGAAGTCTTAAATAAATGAAAGGATAAAATATAAAAGAGTATAAAAAATAACATTATCATATATACGGTATAAAGGGGAAATGAAACATAAAAATTAGAAGAATATCAAAGGTCATAATTGAAAGTCCTACTGAAGTATGGTAACACGTGCTCGGTTTATAGTGGTTCAACACAACTCATTGCCTACGCCCACTTCTTCTAAGTTTTCCACTTAGGGTTCCACTAAACCAATTAAACAATACAATAAAGGATTCCACAACAAGAATCCTAACCCTAGTGTTTTCAGGCTCATACTCAAACCTTTACAATCAATATCAATCTCATAATAAACAAACTCTCAATTACAAGATAATGCCTCAAGCATTAATCACACACCAACCTAAGATTACAATAACCAACACTTAGGTTATAAAAGTAAAGTACAATGAGAGTATATAACACAAGATTGATTTTCTAACAAGTTAACTTACTTGTTAATGAAGTTCACAGTAGTATAGAAGCTTTGCATAAAGAAAATAACCATTAGAAAAGTGATAGCACTGTCAATCTTGTGAAATATATCCATTAGAAAGCTTTTAAAAACTTTCTGTAGATACGCGTATGGTCGTAAGGATACCAGTATGCCCATATCACTTTAAAAACACAGATTCAAAAATGATACCGAGAGCTCGATGTAGCCATACCATACATTGGTACACCCGTACCATAACTTTGGTAACATTTTAAAAATAGGCCAAAAGCTTGGTACGATCATACCACTCACTTGGTATGCATGTGCTGAAGCTTTGGCATATTTTTACAACATTTGGTATGCCCATACCAAAAATGGTACACCCGTACTGAACTCAATAAATCCAAGCCAACTTAGTACAGTTAGCCATATGGTTGTACCATATAAAAAACAACAATGGTACACCCGTACCAAACTCAAAGAGTCAACATGCACTTAGTACGATTAACTGTATGACCGTATAATATAAAATATAATTATGGTACGCTCATACCAAAACTAGTATGCCTGTACCAAATGCAAAATCATCATTCTAAATTGAAATTAACTTAAATTGATTTAATCAAAATACACTTATCAAAATTCTAGGTCTAACAATCTCCCTTTTTTATGTTGATAATCAATTTAAGTTCAATTTACAAAACCATACTAAATTAATTTTGATTTGAAAATCTCCCTCTTTGTTTTAGAATTTATGTAATCCATAACAATAATCAATCAATTATAAGAGGGAGAAAAAAATGATTAGAGCAAAGAGAGTAATAAAATGATCAGAGTAATAAATAGAATGATCAGAGCAAGAAAAATAACATACTGATCAGAACATCAGAGCAAGGAAAATAAGATGACACACTGATTAGAGTAAATTACAATCATAGAAATCATAGTTAGAGCAATACAATAAAAAATGATCAGAGAAATATATAAGATGATCAAGGTAGTGAAAGTGATACAAAATGATCAAAGTAATAATCAAATATTATATATATTAGGATCAAAGGAAATATAAAACAATCAGAGCAATGATCATATATATCAGAATCAATGATGAATATACCATATATATATCAACTAAAACAAATACAATGATCAGAAAAAGTCAACTAAAAATCAAAAGTCAACTAACTAAAATCTAAAAGTCAAAATACATCAAAATCTCAAAATCTCCTAAGATAACTCATCTCTCTCTTTAACAACATCAAAACTATCACTGTGGACTAGGAGGAGGAGTAAATGGATTGAATAGAACATTGATGGATTAGAGAGTAGCAGTTGTGGTCGCCTGGAAGTCCTTGGTCTCAGTGATGTGCTGATCCAGGCGTTGGTTAAGAGAAGCAATATGTTGATCCATAGAGTCAAAGTGCTGATTAACACATTGCTCAAAACCATCAAGTCTAGTGTTGAGCATTTCAAACTACTGGGAGATCAGATCAGGGAGAGAAAGAGAAGCAGCAGCAGTAGCTGGATCAGGAGTAAAAGTAGCATCAGAAGCAGGAATATCAGCAGCAGCAGAGGATGATCCACTCTGGAAATGCCTCTGATATTTATGACTTAGAGTCGCCTAACATGTGGCATCAACAGTAGATGGATCAAAAGGAACTCACAACTCTGCATGTGTGTCCTTTGGAAGGGGCACCTACATGTGCTAATAGACAACAATAGCTTGGTGTCCATAAAGAGCTACAGTGTCATTAGGAAGACCTAATACCAGAAGATGCTCGAGTCACCTCTTGATATACTCTGAATAAATGGCATACTCGTTTCCAAGGTCCTTTTCAATAAGCATTGAGTGCTAAAGGAAAGACATGTTTAGATTAAGACCTTTTAGCCCGGGAGTAGGAGGAGAAGTAGGAAAGCATACAGCCAATGGCAGAGGTGAGGAATTATAGGATTAAAGAGAATAGCCTTACTAGACTGTTTCTGAATTTCGACCTCATGAAGAGAGTTCTAAAGCCAACATCCAGACTGGATAGGGGTGTCCATGATCATAGAGTAGAGAAAGATTAGGTCAAGTCCTATGACAGTGTCATTCAACTCTGATCGCCTAAAGATAAGATAGATGATTTGTCGATGACAGTAATACAAAGATGGAGATTTAAGACAAGAGGCCTTAAGCCTTGAAGGATGGAAGGGAGTATCGAGTGCGATATCCCTCTAGAAGACATTTTGATCAAAGATCGCAGATTTAACATTTGCAATGCTGTCAGTAGAAAATTCAAATATGGCATCAAACTCAAAAGGAGTGAGTTTATAGAGTTTTTTGAAAAGGCAAAAAGAGTAATCAAAAGACACATCAAACCTAAAAGACTATAAAAACTTGAGTGCAATAGAGTGGATGTAGTGGTTATCTAGAAAAGCAAAATTTGATCAACTAACATTAGCCAAAAATTGTAGAACATCAGTCTCCAATCCGACCTGGTGGAGAGTAGATTGACATGTAAAATGAGAGTGAGAGAAAACTTTCTCACTCACGATAGACTATCTAATGACAAGAGCAGGAATGTAGGTTCAAGGATCGAAACCCAAAGAGACAGTGTGCTTGACTCGGCCTCATCCCTGAGATGAAGAGGAGCCATCATGGGACTCAGGAGCTAACATACTAAAAAATCATGAGTTTTTACAAAAATAGGATTTTTTGAAAATTCGATAGAAATTGAAAAACTCAAAAAATTTGACCTACATGAAAATTACAAAAATTTGAACCACACTTAGATAACACAATCCTAAACATTTTTCTATAAAAAAACCTAGGTCTAAAACTCACTAGAATTCATAGAAAATCATATATTAAAATAGAATTTTAAAATCAACAAAATAGTGAAAATCCAAAGTGAAAACCTGAGATTCTGAAATGATTTGACCGAAAATTAAGAGTAGGAGTGTGGGTTATTGAATTTGGAGTGATTTAGGATAAGTTTAAGTGAATTTGGTTGAGATTTAATGGAGAAATAAAAAATGATAACTGATGATTACAGAAAAAAGAACTTTAAATTAGGGTTTCCGAGTCGCATACGGCCGTACCACATGGGTGATGGCCATACCAACCTAAAAAGCCTAAAAATTTGAAGAAACACTATCACATATGGGCGTGCGGCCATGTGAGAGCTTTAGTACAATTTTAAGTCTTGAAAACTTATATTGTATGGGGTACAAAATTCCTATATGACCATACCATTGCTTCAGTGAATTTTGAAATTATGAAGTTTTAAACCGTACGGGCATACACGAAAGTGTACGACCATACCAAACACTTGGAAAAAATTGCTTGATTCACGTATAGGCATACCATAATTGTGTACAATCATATGAAACATTTGAAAAAATTGGATTTTTGAAGTTTTAAGGCGTACGACCGTACTTGAGATTTGGAAAATTTTGAAATTTTACATTTAAAATCCGTACGGGCATACCAAATGACATACAACCTTATGAGCCTGAAAAATCAGAAAATTTTGAAGAGTTTTGGAGAATTTTTTGAATTTTCCTCAAGTCCATCAATCATACCTACTTTAAAAATGATCCATCTATCATCCCTAGCTCATATTTGATGAAGTTTAAACATTCTTCACTAAGGGGTTTAATGAGAATATCGGTAAGTTGATGAGTTGTATCAATAAATTCTAATACAACCTTCCTTTTTGCATATTATCACGCAAGAAATGGTGTCTAATTTCTATGTACTTAGTTCTAGAATGCTGTATAGGATTCTTAGACAGGTTTATAGCACTAATGTTATCATATTTAATTGAAGTGCAAGACACACAAACATTGTAATCCCTCAATTGTTGTTGAATCCATAACACTTGAGCACAATAATAACCAGCAGAAATATACTCAGCTTCAGCAATAGATAATGATACATAATTTTGTTTCTTGCTAAACCAAGAAACCAAATAAGTTCCTAAGAAATGATAAGTACCCGAAGTACTTTTCCTATCTAACACATTGCCAACAAAGTCAGCATCAGAAAAAGCAATCAAGTCAAAAGAATCATTCTTAGCATATCACAAGCCATAATGCATTGTTCCAATATTTGAAAATTCTTTTCACAGCACTCAAATGAGATTCCCAAGGAGATGCTTGAAATCTAGCACACATACACACAATAAATATTATATCTAGCCTAGAAGCAGTTAGATAAAGCAAACTATCTATCATACCTCTATACTTCTTTTGATCTACATGTTTATCACTTTCATCCAAAGAAAGCTTTGTGGTAGTACTCATGGGAGTCTTGATAGCTTTAACATCTTCCAATTCAAATTTCTTCAACATCTCTTGAGTGTACTTGAATTAGTTGATGAAGATTCCATCTTCGCATTACTTAACTTGAAGTCTTAAGAAGTACTTCAATTCTCCCATCATGCTTTTCTTGAATTCTCCCTACATACACTTGGAAAATTCCTTGCACAAATCTTCATTAATAGCACCAAATATGATATCATCAACATAAATTTACACAAGTAAAATGTCATGTTTATAACGCTTGATGAAGAGTGTTGTGTCTGCTTTGCCTTTTTCAAAACCATTATCAATCAAGAAATTGCTTAATCTATTATACCAAGCTCTAGGGCCTTGTTTAAGGCCATATAAAGCTTTGGTAAGTTTAAAAACATGGTTTGAAAAGTTGAAATCTTTAAAACCAGAGGGTTGTGTAAAAAATACTTCTTCATCAATAAAACCATTGAGAAAAGCACTTTTCACATCCATTTGAAATAATTTAAAATTCATATGTGATGCATATGCCAATAACATCCTAATAGCTTCTAATCTAGCTACAGGTGTAAAAGTTTCATCAAAATGTATACCTCCTTCTTGATTATAACCTTGTGCAACTAACCTAGCCTTATTTTTAGTAATGACACCATCCTCATCTAGCTTATTCCTATACACCTATCTAGTTCCTATGACAGATGCATTTCTAAGCTTAGGCACTAAAGTCCACACCCTATTCCTTTCAAACTGATTTAGTTCATCTTGCATAACAAGCACCCAACTCTCAGTATTCAAGGCTTCATTAACATTCTTTGGTTTAATTTGAGAATTAAAAGCAAGATTATTATGAATATCTTTGAGTTTAGAACGAGTAGTTACCTCTTTGGATGTTTCATCTATGATTTGCTCCTTGGAGTGTCCCTTAGGAAATTGCCACTCTTTTGATAGATCATGATCAATTGGGTTGCTGCAAGGTGAGGAGGAAGGTCATTTATTTCTTCCTTTTCAATATCCTTTGGAATAGCTTCTTGTTGATTCTAATATCCTTCTCCTTGTCCTAATAGAATTCCTACATTATCATCAATAATGTCCTTTCTTGGACTAAGGGAGTTAGTCTCATTAAAAATAATATGCATTGATTCCTCAATAACCAAAGATCTTTTATTGAACACCCTATATGATTTACTAGATTTAGCATAGCCTAGAAATCAACCCTCATCAGTTTTAGGATCAAATTTACCAAGATTATCCTTGGTGTTCAAATTATAGCATTTGCAACCAAATACTCTAAAGTATGAAATCCTTGATTTTCTATCAGTCCATAGCTCATAAGGAGTTCTATTCAAAATTGGTCTTAAATGAACTTTATTAGAAATATAGCAAGCGGTATTGACCACTTCGGCCTAAAAGTATGATCGTAATTTGTACTCATTAAGCGTTGTATGTGTCATGTCACAAAGAGTTTGATTTTTCCTTTCAACTACCCCATTTTGTTAAGAAGTCATAAGAGATGAAAAATTATAATTAATGCCTTGAAAATCATAAAATGACTTGAAGTTTTCATTTTGAAAATTCTTTTCCATGATCACTCTTAATAGATAAAATATAATATCCTTTTTCATTTTGCATTCTTTTAATCAATGTTTGAAAAACATTAAATGTATCATCTTTATGAGCTATAAATGAAACCCAAGTAAACTAGAGTAATCATCAACCATAATAAGTGCATAATGCATGCCTTCTAGAGTAGCAATTCTAGTTGGTCCAAATAAATCTATATGAAGCAATTGAAGTGGTTTCGAAGAAGTTATCTTGTTCTTTACCTTAATGAGGATTTTACCTGTTTACCCATTTGGCAAGCTTCACACACTTTATCCTTAATAAATTTGATCTTTGAAAGTCCTACAACGTGTTCATCCTTATAAAAATCACTAATGCTTTCAAAGTTAGCATATCCAAGCCTTCTATGTCAATGCCAAAGCCAAGAGTCCTCACTCATCCTTTACATTGTCCATGAACACCATGAAGCAAAGGTTGGTTGCTCCCTTATCACCAGACACTTCCTCGTTGGATTCACTATCATCATCCCAAGTTACCTTCAAAGCTTTCTTCTTTGATGGCTTGAAAGACTTGTTGAGGCGAGGACATTCGTTCCTCATGTATCCCGGCCTATTGCATTCAAAACAAACAATTGGACCTCTTCTAAATGTATCTCTTCTGTTTGGGCCCCTTCTTGCCTTAAATGGCTTCTTGCCATCTGTTGACCCTGACTTTTCACCATCGTATAATTTTGGATCTTTGTTGATTCGGCTAGGATTTAGTCCCCGGTATCGATCCCGATTATGCATATAGGCTCCTGTGTCTTCTGTTGTATGTTCTGGTGTATAGAACATTTCAGAATTGATGGGGCCCACCATGGTGCCTGGCGGGACCCACCACATATTCTGAGTATTCTGTGTATACAGAACACCCTTCCCTGCTGCCTACGGAAGGCAAAACACTTGAAATGCAAAGTATTGCATTTTTGGCCCTGGGCACTATTCATTATGAATAGTGCACAGGTGGGCCCGCTAAACAAAAGCAAGGCCCGCAGCCCCTAATGATCCATTCTGTGTATTCTGTACTTACAGAATACCTTTTCCAGTTGCCTTACGCAAGGCACAGCGCTTGGCATTGCAAATGCCACCTTCTGGGCCCACTACGCTATGGGGCCCACCTAGCAATAGCGGGGCCCGCTGCCCCTATTGACCTATTCTGTGTATTCTGTACTTACATAATACATTTTCTAGTTGCCTTACGCGAGGCACAGCGCTTAGCATCGCAAATGCCACCTTCCGGGCCCACTACGTTGTGGGGCCCACCTGGGACATTAGTGGGACCCGCAGCTTCCACTAGTCTATTTTGTGTATTATGTATTTACAGAATACATTTCACACCTACCTACGCATGGTAGGATACATAGAATGCAAAATATTGCACTTTGAACCTAGGTCACTATTCATTATGAATAGTATGCAGGCGGGGCCCGCTTTCCTCAATTAGCCAATTCTGTGTATTCTGTACTTACAGAATACATTCCACTGCTACCTTACATAAGGCACATCTCGTGGCATCCCGAATACCACATTTATAGGCTCACTGCGTTGTGGGGCCTGCTAAACACTAGTAGGGCCCGCTTCCCACTATAGTCCGCTTTAATGCATTTTGTACGCACAGAACGCACCATATCTGCTGCCTCACTTGAGGCGGAACGCTTGACATACTATTTGCCACTTTTTAGGCCCTTTTATATTGTAGGGCCCACCAGGGTATTATTCATCATGAATAGTACCCAAATGGGCTCACCGCCCAAATTCACCAATTTAAGTGTTCTTGACGCGTAGAACACATTTCCGTTGATACCTACGCGAGAAACGACCTTCTGGCACGCCGAATGCCATTTTAGGCCGAAACAGGGTCACAAACCCTAAAATGGGCCCATTAGCCAAAACTCGGTGATCGGGGCCGAATTTGAGAAAATTTATAACTGTAAAGTTTCTCAGAACGTCGAATAACGCTTGTTTGACATATGTCTCACATCCCGTTCAGCCCGTACTGAGCAGAGCGTATCACGATGTGCGTAGCGCATGGTACTATGCGCTACGCACATTGCATAGTAACTGCATAGAAAAGACATTTGGTCAAGAGCCTTCTCGGGACTGAATTTGGAAAAACTTTCTTCTACAAAGTTGTTCCTTACGTCGAATAATGCTTATAGGCTTCGGGGCGCATCCCGAAAGCAACCACAGTGGGCCTCACGCATCGGGACAAAAATGATGTGTTGCGCACATCACCTGATGTGCTACCCACATGAGCAATGTGTGGCGCACATCACATGATGTGTGGTGCACATCTCTTCAAATCCGGACCAAAATTACAAAATTACCATGCCCAAAAATTGCTCTATAAATATAGAGGTCGGGTAACATTTTTTGGATCCGAAATTTGCTCTCTAAGGGCACCAAAAACTCTGCCAAAATTTCCACTCAATTAATTAGGCCCCTAATTAATTAAATCACTTAGATTTAGTGATAAAATTGGTTAGTTTAGGCTCCCTAAACACGGAATCAAGCAAGATCAAGAAGAAAACTCGACCGGAATAAGGTAAATTTCCCGTTTTCTTCAATTTTCTTCATTTTGTAACTATTCTGTGGGGGATGTGCTGCACACATCACCTCATATGCACCACACACAGCCTATGTGTGGCGTACATGGGGTCATGTACTGCACACATTACCCCAAAATTTTCCAGAAAAGGCTATTTTCTCTCGTTTTTCGTCCAATCTGGCCAATCCAAGGCCATTCAAGGCTTTTCCATGCCTTGGATGCCTTGGATCTGCCCTAAATCTAGCCGGATTTTTAATAATTTTAACTTTAAAATTATTTTTCTTGATTTGGATGCAAATCCATGAAGCAAAACCCATTTTCAGGTCCGATCTACCTAAATCAGGGTTGGATCTAGGGTTTCTGCTGAAAAATTTTCAGTTTTCCTTCTGTTTTCTCTGCCATGTGCGCCACACACAGTCAATGTGTGGCAAACATTGGCCTATGTGTTGCGCACATAGGCTTCGGTTTTCATAGAAAAACTCGGTTTTCGCCCGAACCGCTTTCCGATTTGACAAATCCAGCAACTCCAGTGGCTTTTCCATGCAATTGGGGTTCTGGATCTGTCAAATATTATCCAGATCTACTTGGTTTTAGCTTTAAAATCATTTATTTTGATTAATTGCCCAATTAATATTTGGTTTGATGAACCGGAGGTCGATTCGAACCCAAAATGAGGTACTATCTTCATTAAAGTTGCGTATTTTTCTCTGTAGTTTATTTATGTACTGACAGATTTAATTTTCGTACAGATTAGCCTCTGATGTGTGCCACACATCATGGATGTGCGCTACACACAGTCAATGTGTGGCGCACATCGCCTGATGCGCGACGCATATCCCTCGCGTTTTTCCAGAAAAACTGTATTTTGGACCATATTTCGTTGTATTTTTGACATATCCAGTGGTATTTGATGCTTTACAGTGGCTCAAATATTCTGGAAAAGTCATAAAATAATTTTTACATAATTAATTTTGGCCTCAAAATTAATTTTTACGATAAAATGCAATTTTTGATCGTATAAATGCGATTTTTGATAGGATTGGTTTTAATTGCTTGTAGGGCTATCTCCAAAATTATGTGTGATAATAGTCCTCCCAATTAAATTTGCCATGATCAAATAAAAATAATTTTGCTTAAAATTATTTTATTAAAATGAATTTTCACGATCCGGCTCGTGTTAATTGTTGCCTAATAATCGTTGGATTTTTTACTCTTGGTTTGTACTTTTAAATGGTATTGGACTAGTCAATTAAATCCAAAATTCATTTGCTACTAACAAATTTTATTTGTTTATTTTGCATATTAATCCATCGTGCATTTTGGATCATGCAAAACCGAGAGGAATAGTGCCTGAGGAGAAAGGGGACGTTACTTAACGTCCCAAAATATGTACATGAAGATATTTTGTAATAGGGTAGAATTATTTAATTCGGTCTGTAATAATTCACCCATTTCCCGTCTGTATCCCCTAATTTCTTCGATCCCTTTCCCAGCCTTTTATTATTTTTATTCGTGGATGATTTATATTTGCTTAAATATTTATGTCATTCATGTCACATGCCATGTCACATGACACATGCATACACTACTATGCATGCCATGAATATATAGTATGCCATAACATATTATATTTCGTATGCATATATGTATAAATATGTAAATACGCCAATATGTCAATACGCAATCCAATACGCTCAATACGCAATCCAATACGCTCAATCAACCAATACGCCTTATCATGCATATATATATGCCATGCCATGTCATATACTATGCTACATCGTATGCCATTAAGCATATTATATCGTATGCCATACACATATACTATGTTGAATACACATTCAAATACACACCACTATACCATGTCATACATATGTCATGCCATTCATCATCTCACATGCCATGCATACGGTATGTCATTCACTTCACATGCTATACATATAGTATGTCATCCATTTCACGTGCCATGCATAATGGTATGCCATACAATGCCATGTTATAATTTAACATTTCACATATCATGTCACATAACACAAGCACATTCTACTATACATGCCATGCATATGCCATGTCACGCATCACTTCACATGCCATGTATTTGGTATGTTATACACATAACATGACATGCATATGCCATGTATTATATCATCACACATATCATGCATATGATATGTCATATATTATTCACCTGCCATGCATAAGGTATGTCATTCACTATGCCATAACATGCATATGCCATGACATCCATCACTTCACATATCATACATATGATATGTTATTCATGCATACGCGTTGCATACGCTATACGCCCAACACTAAAAT
>CANYBF011417969.1:0-12550 GCA_948192965.1 Dalechampia spathulata | reverse complement strand
TAATATCAATATATACTTCTAACTTCAAAATAATAATACAATAAATAATATTAATTAAATAAATACAAATTCTTAAATCATAACGCACTAAATTATTATCACTTTATTTCTAAGAAAACTTTTTAAATTTTTACTCGCCTATATCGTCAATATTTAATTTTAACGTCAAAAATAATTTTTATTCTAAATTTTCAAAATTCACATATGCCTAGATAAAGTTAACGTGTGCACAAAAGTCAAAACCGTTTATTAAAATTCAAAGTATATAACTCCGAAACGAAGTTTGAGTACCGTTTTCCATCAAGTTAGGGTTTACGTCGGAAAAAGAAATACCCCTTTTTCAAGCTTAAATTGCATTCTAATTATCATACTCACTATTCTATACCATAATCACATTATTATCATAGAAATTTCATATAACATGAATTTATAAATGCACAGAAGTTCACATAATGCAGGATGTGACACGCCCCTTTAATCATTTAATGATCTAGGACTTCCAATTAAATTAGCACAAACCAGGAATATCGTTTCCTTTGTTTAAATCCTTTGGTGGTACGTGAAGATTATCCACTGATTTACCTAATCATAATGCAATGTTCATCTTTAATTAATAATTAATAGTCCAAAACAATCATTCATTATTTCACGTTTGTAATTCATATAACACTATTCAAAACTCTTTAATCATACTTATAATTATTTATCATTGTATTAATCAACCACATATCAGTTTAATTCTCTTATCTTATTATAGCATTATTTAAGAAATGATGTTAATATTTACAATAGTATCTACTATTCTACTTATCTAAATTAATTATCAAATAATTCCAAATCAACTTATGATAATTATAATACCAACTTAATATAATTATCATACCACTGAAGCTGCACTTATTAAACTATCTATTATCATATTATAAAACTCTTTTATTAACATCTCATTATTTTATAATTATAATCCTATAACATTCTTCTTAACTGTTTCTTTATTATTTAACCAAAATAGTATTCTTTTATCTAAATAGTTAATATTTTAACATATTACTTAAATATATTTAATAAACATTAAAATTATTTAATTTCTTTGGAAATCTTAAATCATATAATATCATTGTCATTCTAGTCAACTAGTAACATCATATATAATCATGTTCTTATATTATCCCTTATTTAATAATATAGTTGATATTCTGCAAAACAGTTTATGTCATCTTATCAATTATCAGCCAATTAACAGTATCATACTGACTACTTACTAATATTCATAACTTATGACTTAATTAAATTCTTAATACTAACTAATGGACAGATAATTTCATATCACTTATTAAGAACCAGAACATATTACTTAAACAGGTTTTTTTCTTATCCTTAATTAATATCATACTGATATTCTATCAATCAGTTAATATCTTACTACCAATTTACTAAACTATTATCATTTTAAAACTGATCACTTAATATCCAGAATTTATAACTTAGTCAATTCTTATAACTAATCATATTTATATTCTGCTAATAACTAGTTACTGCTAAAACATAAAATATTATGATAGACATTATTAAGATATAATATAAAATCAATTAACATTATAATTCTGATCATATGTCCTTAACAGTTTCTTAGTATAATACTCTTCATATTTAACTTCTGTTATGTAATAAAATCGTATAGTATCTCATGCATATAACAAGAATGTTTAATATCAGAACTTATTAACAAAGCATTTGATATCACTTACTAATTTTCTGATAACAGACCCCTTATAATACTTCTGTCATATAACCAGTTAATAACTTAAACAGTAACCTTACTTTAATATATATTCCTATCATTATCATACTTAATTACACATCCAGTAACATATATTTATGACTACTTATTCCTTATCTACTTAACACTTCCATTAACATCTTCATATTATATGCTATATGCCTTAACATATTCATTATCCATCACTTAAGTATAATCATATATTATATACTCAACTTATACTTCAGTTAACTAATTTCAATTTATATGCCATCTATTCTTTAACTTATTAATTAAGACTTTCAATAAAATCATATAAGTTTAATCACTTAAAACCATATATTTAAGGCATATATCTCTCTATTAATTTAATGTAGTCCATAGATTTGCATTTTATTTGGAACCTTATTATATCATTAACTTATTGACTCATTAAATCTCTTAATAATACTTAATTTACTTACTTAAAAGATCACTTAAGTCCTTAATATAAATCTCAAGTAAAAATCATTCCATTATACTTCTCTTTTTCAAGCAGATTAATGTCTTAAGTAACCTTATCATACCACAAATTCATTAAACTTTGTATTAACACTTATTATACTTAATAATCTTTTTAATTCTCAATCATGATTTATCACAAGTTTCATAGCACAGTTTATGTCATACTTTATTATATTCTCCAATTAGTCAACATACTTTGACCTTAACCAAATAGTTTATACCTCTTATTTATGACTTCATTAAATCTTCTAAATACACTTAATATGCTTATTTTAATAATCATTTAAGTTCATAAAAACTTTATGGCCACATGCCTTCATTTTAGTTCCATCTGTTCTCTTAAAATCATATCTTATGTCGAATTTATTTAACTATGCCATATGCTCACATATACATATTTTTATAAAACTTCCATTTAAATACTTAACATACTTTAACTTAATCATTTTCCATAGCCTTTAAATCATATACACTTAGAACTTAGATTTAGCCTTAAATCATCAAATTTACTTATCTTATCACTTAACTTTCATCATCTTCCTAATTATTAAGCTTTTGTTTTTATTAAATCACTTTAAATCATGTTTTAATCTTACCATTATTTAGTAAATAACCTTCAAATGATTCAGCCAAGAGGGAAATCATAAGACACACACACCCACACAATCACTAATCACTTTAACCTTCAAATCATCAACTAAATCTACCAAAATAACTTCAAACAATTCACCTATACCATAAATCACACACAAAATGCACAAATCTAATAGATATACTACTTATTCATACTCATCAAGGCTCACCTTTAATCAAACAACCAAAAACTTAACTTAAACTTGATCTTCTTTCACTTTGCTATGGATTCAAATGATTCTTAAGCTTTTTGACCTCCTTTAAGTTGATCTACAACTTAAGAAAACATAAATGTACCTTAAAGAGTGAGATCAAACCATAAAATGAAGTTAGAGTTCAAATAAGTTTTGGTTTACTTGAAAAAGACAGTTTTCAAAGGATTTCAACTTACACTTAATGAACAACAAAGAAGTATTTTGGTCACTCTTTTAGAAGATGAAAAAGAGAATAATATTCTACCCAACTTGAAGAAAACATGCAAAGCTAGCTTGAAACTTGAAGATTTAAACCAAAAATGAAAAAGGAAGCTTGCGGTTTTGTAGCTTGAAGAAGAAAAGCATGTGCCCTCTTTGAAAAACAATGAGAAATGGAAGTATCTTGACTTGAACTTAAGCTATAAATATGGAACTTGTGATATACATGAAGTTTGAAAGAGAAAATGAAGATATGATGGAGTTTAGTTTTAGTTTCTTTGAAGAACAATGGAGGAAATGTAAGAACATCAAAGAGACAAGTTAGAAATGAAGAAGATAAGAGAGAAATGAAGAAAAGAGATAAAGAAAATGGAAATGAATGGTGGAGGAAGGGATAAGGTGTCAGCCAAAAGGGAAAGGAGGCATAAATGAGTGGAATTTTGGTCCAAATGCACACCAAATTCATACGAAATAGATCCTCATTTAGAGCAGCCCCTAATACATATAATTATATGTATATAATTTAAATTCCACCAATCATATCCTTCTTTTATGTATTTCTATACCTAATACATACTCCTATACACCTTATTTTATAATAAAAAACCCTCCATCTTTTTTGACTAACTAATAAACTATAATACCTTATCTTCTCTCTCCATCCACTAATATAATTTCCTATACCACTAACATAATTACCAATCCCACTTCTAATATAATATATTAACTTAAATCTCCACTAACTAATATTCTTTTCAATTACATATTTATTTATTCATCTACTTATATACCATTAATTTATTCATTAACATAATTATGACATCATCATGACATCATTAATAAAAAAAATATTAATTATATTTTTCTAATATTTACATATTATTATATAGTTTTACTAATACATTATTAATACATAATTACTCATTCTCTAATACATTAGAACCTTAATTATACTTATACACCTCATGCTTACATAATCATTACATATCCTGCTTACATATCATTGCTCAATTATGACATCATAATTAATTCAAAATTTATTATACTATCTTTCCTATATTATTTAACTTAACTTAAAAAAATCATCTTAAGCATAATTAATTAATCAAGTCAACGGTTCTTAATATCGAAATCATCAATTAACCATTGTTCAATGATTCCGTTTAAGGGTTTTGTCAAAAATTTTCATTTCAACTACAAAGCATGAAACCTTTATCATATCATATAATATCCATCATTGGCATAATTTCATGTCAATATCACACTTATAACATATAAATCAAGACATTTCAATCAATTCATGAATGCAAAGTAGGTGCTCGATTGAGGATATGATACTATTTATATGTTGGAAACCTATAGTATTATTTGAGAATGTTTATAATATCATGTGATTATATTTCTTGGGTATGATTATTATTATGAAAGGATTAATTATACTATTAGCATTAGAAACACCATCCATACATGTATGAAATATTGAGGAAGAAGAGTGGTATGCCGCATAGGAGGAACTGATGTCCAAATATGTGTTTCACCAAGTGGACGAGTTTGTCACAATATGAGATATTTAATTTCCTTTAAACTCCTATTTTTATGAATAACTAACTAAATTATCTCCTTAGAATGGCATGAATATATCCTATGTTAAGGGTAATTGATATTGATATATTAATTTTAACATATGTACACTTTCTCATATATGCATATTTTTAATTAGAGTTATTTTATGGTGATTATTATCCAAGAAGACTAGTTAACATAAACTTAATTTTAGGTGATAAATACATGATGCTAATGTATATAGAGTGTAAAGAGTAAGATTGTATAATGGATGGGACATGATTAAGGTATAATTTAATGAATAAAGTACAAACTAGGAAACTTCAATACATAAATTGAGCATATTTAGAAGTCTTATTATTGAAAAACATGTGTTATAAGAATGGATTGATTATATGCTAGAATATAGTATTGACTGGATACACTTAAAGTTGTCTATGTGTGATTGAATATGTAGGAAGTGGTGAGTAAGTATATCACAGCCTACCTTACATGTGTGTTTTGTGTAAGGTGTAGGGTTGCATGAAGCACTTAAGTTATGGGAAATGATACGTTAGAAATAAGCAGTTGATCATTAAATGAAGGTTGACTTAATAGGAGCTAAAGAGTATAAGATTGAAAGATAATGGAATTATATTAAACCCCCCCATTAAACAAGAATTGCACACGTCAATTAATCACCTTACAAGGTTGCTTCTTGCATAATCGAGACACGAGTTAATGTATTAGGAAGTGAATAAATTATGGTTTGAAAGAAAATTTAATTTGAATAAGCCCAAGGTTTTATACTAAATTATGTTCTTGACTAATTTAGAATTTATGGGTATATGCATTTGATAAGCTATTGTATTGTTACGCAAAATCTATATTAATTATATACTTAGATAATGCAAAAAGAAAAGGAAAATTAACATAAGGCTTACAAATATGGTAGGAATGCTTCTTATACTTGTTATTGTATATATAAATACATGTATATATAGTCCACACCTTTTGACTAAATTGGTACTACAAGCATTAACTTAATAACAACTAATATGACCTTTAGCTTCACATTAATGTCATGAAAGTGAGCAGTTCAGAATTGACTTTAAGTAGTTTATAAAATCAAATAAACACTAAGTACCTAAGTTAATTATATACTCTAAACTTGATGCATCATATATATAGAATAATAATTAACTAAGAATTAAATATAAGCATACCTTGATTGGAAGTAGAATACTAAATATACACATATCAGAAGTGGAGATGCATACAGATTTCATTAGATTAGACCGAATAGGCAGGTCTTAAAGAACTTTAAACAAAATAGCTTATTAAATATAAAAGAATTAGACATATATATAACCTTATCAAAATTGAAACAAATAATATGTTTGTATAATAAGGAACTATTAATGTGATTTGATTTACAGTAAGTAATAGATTAATATCAAGAAATTAAATGTTTGAATGTATATGTTACTAAATAATATGGTTGTAATGTTAGGCTAACTATAAGTGATTTTTCATCCTATGGGTAATTTATACAAAAATAAAACTATAGTATTAGGTGAGTACATCATTGAACTATGATTGAACAGTTAAACAATTGGTTAAACATTTTGATGAATTATTGAAGCAAACACATTGCATGATAAATCAA
The DNA here is from genome assembly GCA_948192965.1 of Dalechampia spathulata. Classification (NCBI taxonomy): domain Eukaryota; kingdom Viridiplantae; phylum Streptophyta; class Magnoliopsida; order Malpighiales; family Euphorbiaceae; genus Dalechampia; species Dalechampia spathulata. Next base: position 6,030 of record CANYBF011417969.1, on the reverse strand, counting down.
CAACCTTTAAATCATAGGTAGCTTTGATTACTCAAGCATTCACTTATTAGGGGAAAAACGAGTAAAATATTGTTCCTTTAAACCAAGATATGAGTTGTGAATTTAAATGAATAGAAATAATAGTATTTATACTAGAGGAGGTATAGATGGTTATTAAAAAGTGTGTATATATATACATATAGCCTTTATATTAATATAACCATTTAAAGTATCCGTGTATAACAGGTGACGTGGATAAGAGAATCACGGCTCCTATTTCATGTGTAGATAACGGTAAAGCTCAAATAAGTTTGTGCATAATAATAATTATATTGTAGATGGAATTCATAATTAAAATCAAAGGCTTGATGATTCAAGCACTTTATCATAAAATATTATGAATATTTCATTATTATGCATTAATGTTGGACATGTGGTATATTGAAATATTGATATATCTTGGAATATTATTGATTTATAACCATGCTACCATTACATAAGTGAATACACAAAAAAGTCATGCATCATATAATATTAGCATGACATTTTAAAGGAACAAAAAAGATATAATTATATAAATAAATAAATATATATATATATAGCCTTTATATTGATATAACCATTTAATGTATCCGAGTATAACAGGTGACATGGATAAGAGAATCACAGCTCCTATTTCATGTGTAGACATCAACAAAGCTAAAACAAGTTTGTGCATAATAATAATAATTATATTGTAGAAGGAATTCACAAGTAAAATCAAAGGCTTGACAATTCAAGCACTTTATCATAAAATATTATGAATATTTGATTATTATTCATTAATGTTAGACATATGGTATATTGAAATATTGATATATCTTAGAATATTATTGATTTATAACTATACTACCATTACATAAATGCATACACGAAAAAGTCATGCATCATATAACATTAGCATGACATTTTAGAGGAACAAAGGAGGCATAATTATATAAATAAATAAATAAATATATATATATATATATATATATATACATACATATAAAAAGAGCAAGATAAGGGAGGTGCTAGTATATTTATATATTATAAAAAGGAGGCATAAAGGAGGCACTAGTATATTTATATATTAAAATAATGCAAAGGTAGAAAATATAGAGATACTGGAAAAATGAATTATTAAAAGTATGCTTAGTATAGAATGTGCACAGTCAAAGATAGAAATTAATGTGATTATAAAGAAATAGAAAATTTTATAGAAATATGGTAAATTCATAGAGAAATGATGAAATGCAGAGAACAAAAGAATGCAAGTCATGTTTGCATTCATTATCATATAGCATATCATTACCATAAGAAAAGAGGAATGCAATTCATATTGGCATTCATTGACATAAAGCATATCATTATTATTTTATTGGCATACAGAGTAATAATATGGTTGATTTGTGTGAATTACTCTAATGATAATTCATTATTATTGGTATAATTTGATATGGTTATCATAATTGTTATGATAAATTACTATGTTCATTTGTTATATTGTTGTATTAATTATTTATATTTATTCAAAAAAGATAATCAAATTTTATTCTATATGATTATCATTAGAAATTACTAAGTTTTATACTCAACGATTATCATTTAATGAACACATGTTAGAGTAGTTTAGAGGGGTGTTTAGATTAGTAAGGCATCAACACAATTAGGATACTCTGACCCTTTTACGATCCTTGAGATACACTTTCATAGTATAACATATTCCTAGAGGATGTTTTTGTTTTTGCAATTATTATTGTATAATTATAAACAGTAAAATATTTTATGCTTTTGTAATAGTAGGGATTATAAAATTATTTAGTGTATGGCTTGTTTAAATTATATAAATAATATATATTTGTATAGCTATTATTTAATGGCATGTCATAAATTATATATGGATATTTTATATAAACAAATGTTGATAAAGCCACAAGTTATAAAACAAATAATTACAAATACAAACCATATATATTCTATCAATGTAAAAAAAATTTACAGATCCTTTGTAGAATGATTAATGAATTTCTAATTACATGATTTTTTATTAATCATTATTTGAGAGTATGTTTTCATCATTTGGGTATGATAATGTATCCTTGAAGTGACAAGTTATCTATATATGATAGGTAAAACAAAAAGAGAAGTTGTCACTCTTATTCAATATAGGGATAAAGGAAAGGAAAATAAGGTTTTTTCTTAATAAATATTATTTTATGAAAATGTTATTAACAAATAAAATAGTTATAAATATTGAATTGAGTACAAATGGTTTATATACATGCTAAAAGTTGAGTGATTATGATATTCTTGATATTCTTGATTATGAAATATTAATCTAATATTATAATATTAAGGAGGAATAACAGTGGTAGATATATTAATGTGATATTGATGAGCAATCAAGGTGATAAAAATATACTACATGTTAGGTTGAGATATTTAATTACTCCTTAGTAGTATAGTACTAAATAGTATATTGAGATATCTAGTCCCTGTCTAATATAAATTATGCTTATTGCAACCAATGATCCACCCACTTTTAGATACTATTGTGCTTATAATAAGATACATTATTCATAATTAATACTTGTTTTATTTATTATATATGGTGATATCTAAGTTATAAGGAGACCATTATTGTATTCTATGAGTTAGCAAAGCTTAACTATGTAATTAACAATTTTAATATAAGTGGACTTATTTTATGAATTGAGTATAATAACTTTTAGACAATTAAAGGATAACTAAGTTGATACAATCAAGCAAATTTAGATAAATAAATTTGGCATAAATATGTGCATGATGGAAAAGAAAATAAGCATGTTAAATTATAAAGTATTGCATATGCTTTCAAGGAGATGGATTAATAAATTAAATGATATTAAACACATAGCATTTAAAAATATAGATTGAATTAATTATTAGGTTGGTCAATTAAGAGATGAGTTGACTATTTTACCCAATTATGGATAAAATAAACTTAAAAGGAGATTAAGCTTTAGGTAAAACATAATTATGTTGTATAAGGATAAATTTTATAGACTATAGAATTCATATTTTAATTACTAGGATAGGCAGTGTAAATGAGACTTTAAATATTTAATTCTAATGGCCTAAAGGTCTTAGAAGGAGAAAGTATTTAAACACCTTTTCAACCTTGCTTAAGGAGTGAATAATTAGGCTAAAGTTAAATAAGAAGGAATATATTTTTTTATTGGTTGTGTGATTGGTCATGTAGCACTCATATAGTGAAACATGCTATTGTAAAATGATTATTAAATCCTTTATTATTTAGAATCCACCAAATCATTCTATAAATGATGTGTAAATTTTAATTTTATAACAAAGTCAATTTGATTTTTCATATCTTCTATATTCTTTATGCTGTACACTTATGTAATTGCTTTTCTAACTTTGGATGCCATTGATGTATTAAGGCATTAAACATGTTGGTTATAGTATGTATATATGATAGTTGTATATAATAGTAATTGCTAGTAATATATTGAGTTCACAACATATTTATATGCATATGTATATATACAACTAGTTGCTTTACATTACTACCTTATTACTATTTATATATATATGATGGTTGCATACATACTCAAGACTTATTGGAATACATCAAGTCTCATGTCTTTATAAAGTCAAATGTCCTTTGTTGATGATTGACCAAGCTCTCTTTGCCTTATAGATGCTAATTTGCATTCATCAAAAGATAAATGTTGAGTATAAAACTTAATGGTATGTAAAGAAAAATTATAGTAATTCTAGGAAATTTAAAACATACATACATTAATTTATTACATTAAAGATTTACAATTATGTTATGTTATTTAACTCCAAGAATTTCAACAGTTTCACATCATTTTTTAATGAATATAAATATATCTTATCAATGTTCCAAACAACTTAGATTTAGCTTTTCATAACCATAATAACAACTTTTTAAAATGAGATTATTACTATTCCCTAAATAGATTACATACATTTGCTATGAATGATGTGTTAATGATCTGTTCTTATTACTTAACTCATCCACTTTAACATAATTATAATGACCTCTTCAAGGAAGAATTTTAGAATAAATATAACTTCATACTGAATAAGTTTCAAAAATAAATATTGCTTCATTGAGAATAATTTTCAGTAATAAATAGCACCTCATCGAGAATAAATCTCAAAAATAATATCATCTAATCAAGAATAAATCTCAAAAATAAATATTGCCTTATCAAATATAAATCTTAAAAATAAATATTACTTCATCCATATGAAATTTCAAAAATAAATATTACCTCATCAAGATTAAATCTCAAAAATAAATATCATCTCATCGAGAACAAATCTTAGAAATAAATATCACCTCATTAAAAATAAATCTAAGAAAAGAAGTTGTCTTATTGATAATAAATCTTGAAAATAAATGTCATCTCATCGAAAATAAATCTTAAAAATAAATATCATGAATAACAATAAGTTGTTTCATAATTAATTCCATTAGTATTTATTCACTTACTTTATAATAATATTATTCAAAATAATTAAACATAAACATAACTTATAGCAGCCAATATCAACTAAATATTTATTAAACACACACAATTCCAACCTGTGCTTTTCCTTATTTATTCACTTATAATCATATTTATAAGACTAATTATTAATAACTATAAATAACTTATAATCTATTTTCCATTCACCATTAACTACTCATGTATGCATAAATAATCATAGTGCATAGTAAGAAGTATTAGCCTATATCAATGATCAACTAACTTGATCCATGGGCATTCATAGCTTGTTGCATGTTTAAATAGCTAATTTGTTAAGTAGTTCTTATTTCTTAGATAGAATCACTAAATAATTGATGAACAATAGAAAAAGTATTAATCGATAATTTACTATAGCACATTTACCTTTAGATAAACTTTTCATTTGCTTGTTAATCTTAATTAAAAAGTTAATTATAAGTAAGTATAAACCTATTTCCCCTTTACTTTTATCAGTCCATAGAGGAGTAGTTGTCACGCCTTTCTGTGGTGTGACATGCTCCTGTAGAATAATTAACGATCTCCAGTAAATGGAAACCACTAAGTACTCTACAATGGATATGTAAAATTTTATTTTATTTTATTTCATGGGTATGCCGATCTAAGTTTTTTTTTACGGAAGTATTAACCCCAGATAACACTCTTGCATTTACTGCCTTAACATTATTTAAAATTACTTAATCAATTTAATTAGAACTTTGATCTATTCCAAGTCCTTGCCTTTGAAGAGACCCATACCGAATTGGTGCTTTGGGAATCTGTGCTTGCCATCCATCTGTTAACCTGCATCCATCAAATGACGAACGCTGAGTATATACCTCAGTGGTGCTTTAACACATAACACAAAAATATAATCATTCATGTAAAATATATGAAACATGTCATGTAAACCATAACATCATCTTAATAGTATTATCATGTAAACATTTAGAGTATTACTTCTAAACATTTTCAATGTATATCAACATGTATTTGATTCTTTAACATATTTAGGTCATAGTTCATTTCATGTCCTTACGTTATCAACGTTCATAAATTAAAGTTATATATTATCATTCCTTTATGATTTTATAATAATCTAAACTACTTAAACTTTTGTTCATAATCAATATCATTGATTTCATAACATTTTAGGATATATAAAAATCTCGCAATTATTTTAAAATGTCATTTCTCATTTTATCACATAGTTCTTTAATTCTTAAATCATAATATAATTAATCATATTAATTATATTCTCTATCAATATTCAGCATGATTGGGATCAAAGCATGTTGTTATATAATCATCATATTAACACTCTCTATTAGTATAAGCTCTTATAATTATTTTCCATAGCTTTTATTTTATAATTATGTCTAACGTATTAGAATTATCCATGATTATTTACTATGCATCTATAACATAACCCATCATAACTTAGCATAATTCATTTTTAAATGTAGTACCCATATAAGTACGATCATAGTTC
>CANYBF011417953.1:0-11535 GCA_948192965.1 Dalechampia spathulata | reverse complement strand
TTTGAAATAGAGGTAGCACCGGGTACCGAGCCGATTTCAATAGCACCGTACCGTATGGCTCCGTTGGAATTAAAGGAATTAAAGGTTCAGTTGCAAGAGTTGTTGGAGAAGGGGTTCATTCGACCCAGTGTTTCACCATGGGGCGCACCGATCCTATTCGTTAAGAAAAAGGATGGGACGATGCGAATGTGTATCGACTACAGGCAGTTGAACCGAGTGACGGTGAAAAATAGGTATCCATTGCTACGTATTGACGATTTGTTCGATCAGTTGAAAGACGCGGTAGTATTTTCCAAGATTGATTTGAGATCGGGATACCATCAGCTTCGGGTTCAGGAAGGGAGTATAGCGAGGATGGCTTTCCGAACTCGCTATGGTCATTACGAGTTCTTAGTGATGCCATTCGGGTTGACGAATGCCCCTGCTGCATTTATGGCATTGATGAATACGGTGTTCACAGATTATTTGGATCACTTTATCATAGTCTTTATCGATGACATTTTGGTTTATTCGAAGACCCGAGAGGAGCATGACGGACATTTGAGGTTGGTATTACAGCGGCTACGCGAGAGACAGTTGTACAGGAAACTGTCAAAATGTGAGTTTTGGTTAGAACAAGTGGTATTTCTGGGCCACGTGATTTCAACAAAAGGAATTAGAGTAGATCCGAGTAAGATTGAGGCCATGCTTGATTGGCCGATTCCGCGCAACGTCAGTGAGGTTTGTAGTTTTCTGGGTTTGGCCGGATACTACAGACGTTTTGTCAAGGGTTTCTCAATGCTCGCCTTGCCACTGACAACTTTGCTACGGAAAGATGTTTCTTTCCTTTGGACTGACGTATGCCAAAAGAGTTTTGATCAGTTGAAGGCATGTCTAACGCAAGCTCCAGTGTTAACTTTGCCTACATCAGGTACAGATTTTGTGGTTTACAGTGATGCTTCGCTTAATGGGTTAGGGTGTGTACTGATGCAGGAAGGAAAGGTGATTGCGTATGCGTCATGACAGTTGAAACTGCACGAGAGGAATTATCCGACGCATGATTTGGAATTGGCCCCCATTGTCTTTGCATTGAAGATTTGGCGACATTATTTATACGAGGAGCTCTGTTATCTGTACACGGACCACAAGAGTTTGAAATATTTGGGTAAGCAGAAGAAGTTGAACTTAAAGCAACGACGTTGGCTCGAGTTAATAAAGGATTATGACTGTGTGATCGACTATCATCCGGGAAAAGCCAATTTAGTGGCCGATGCGTTGAGTCGGAAGTTGATTTCAGGCTTAAGACAGTCACTGTTAGAGTTGGTTCAAGATATGCAGAGGTTGAATGGTACGATGGTGATGAGACCTGATTGTATGATAGCACAATTACGGTTATAGGTGAAACTGGTATTGACAGAACAGATTCAGAAGAGTGCAATTGATGATGAGGAATACCAGAAGCAATTGCAGAAGGTACAGATGGGTAAGACTGCACTTTTCACAGTGGACGGTGATGGTAACTTAAGGCATGGGAATCGATTGTATATTCCTGCCAATGAAGCATTGAAGAAGCAGATCTTGGAGGAGGCTCACAGCTCTACGAGTTCATATCATCCGGGTAGTACGAAGATGTATCACGACTTAAGACAATACTACTGGTGGATAGGTATGAAGAAGGACATAGCCGAGTATGTTGCTAGGTGCTTGGTGTGTCAGAGAATCAAAGCGGAACAACAGGTACCAGCGGGATTACTTAGTCCCTTACCAGTGCCGGTTTGGAAATGGGATCAGATTACAATGGACTTCGTTACAGGATGACCGCTAACACAGAACAGACACGATGCCGTATGGGTAATAGTGGACAGGTTAACTAAAGTAGCACATTTTCTACCCGTACGTATGGATTACAGTTTAGAGCGCTTAGCGGGATTGTATGTTGATGAGATTGTTCGACTACATGGGGTCCCATCTTCAATAGTCTCTGATCGCGATCCTCGATTTACATCATGATTTTGGGATACATTTCAGCAAGCCATGGGTACCAGAGTACAGTTTAGCACTGCATTCCATCCTCAGACCGATGGACAGTCAAAGAGAGTAATTCAGATCCTAGACGATATGCTACGTGCTTGTGTTATGGAATGGTCTGGTAGTTGGGATCGTTACTTGCCACTGATCGAATTCGCATAGAACAACAGTTATCAGTCCAGGATACAAATGGCTCCTTATGAGGCACTGTATGGACAGCGATGTCGGACACCATTGTATTGGAACGATGTTGGTGAATGACAGTTAGTTGGCCCTGAGTTGGTATCACAGGCGAAAGAGCAGGTCCAATTGATTAGAGCTAGATTACAAGCTGCATCGGATAGGTGCAAGTCCTACACTAATTTGAAGCGGCGTGACATAGAATTTGAGGTCGGAGATAAGGTATTTCTTAAGGTATCTCCATGGAAGAAACTCTTACGGTTCGGACAACGAGAAAAATTGAGTCTACGTTTTATTGGACCCTACGAGGTGTTGGAAAGAGTTGGGCCGTTAGCTTACAGATTAGCTTTGTCGCCAGAGTTGGAGCGTGTGCACAATGTATTTCATGTATCTATGTTGAGACGGTATCGGTCAGATCCTTCACACATTCTGCCAGTTAAAACGATTGAGGTACAACAGGATTTATCGTACAGTGAGGAATCGATACAGATATTGGTACGAGAGACGAAACAGCTAAGGAATAAGCAAATCCCTTTGGTGAAAGTCTTATGGAACCATCATACCGGTCAAGATGCGACATGGGAGAGGGAATCAGTGATGAGGGAGAGATATCCCCAGTTATTTGCTTCGTAGTTCAGATTGGAATTTCGGGGATGAAATTCTTTTTAGGGGGAGAGAATTGTTACGCCCGCGTCTAGGACCCTAGTAGTTTGTACATATACGTATGATTGTTAGGGTGTATGTATGTATGTAGACATGTATATATATGTGTATGTATGCAATTAGTGGCTATGATGTGTTGATGATTATATGAAAATGCATGTTAATGGAAGTGAGCATGATGATTAAGTGTTTATGCTTGAATGTGTGGTTAAAACTTGATGTGTATGTGTTATTAATTTGGTTGTGTGTCATCGCCTTATTGGGAAGCGTGTCTTCTCGGTTGGATGAGGGACGGCTTGTGTATGTGATTGGTATACGTTATGTTAGGTATAGCCCTTAGTACTCCGCTTTTTGGGGGACCATTTTAGGATTTGAATAGCTTGCTTTGAAACTCAACTATTGCTGCGAGTATGATTAGAAGTTCCAAAATCATCTTCTGCCTGGAACAGTATTTCAGAAAGCTTGCACAAGTACTTGATCGAACTTGGCACCACCGAATTATATATAATTCTCTCGCAGCCCAAATGCTTGTTTATGATGTTGTAAGATCCATTTCCATTATTAGTTCTGTACACTTTTTCGAATTTCAACTTCAGGAAAGGATTCTGAAAATATCATTATATGTTTTGCAAGGCAGTGAGTTAAAGCTCGAAGCTCTAGTTGTCCGCCCCATGCTGATGTTGACTCAACTTCTTTACAGTAAATCTTAAATCTGTCAGCCAGTGGATCATCAGAATCTCCTCCTAGTTTATTATCGGATAGGAAATTTTGAAGAAAAACTAAAGCATGTTCTTCCTTATAAGCAGCCACCATTTTCGTAAGATCTTGATAGGGGAGAAGAACCTCCAGAAAGGAAAGCTAGCTGATCTTGGATGGCTCATAAAGGCAGTGCCCATGAGGTTTTGCATCGTTAATTAACAGCCAATCCAAGTGGTTCAAGCTTCAATTCCGATTTCTCGTTTTGGATACGGTGATTCCTTGCAGGGTTCATCTGGTTGGTTCGTAACAGAGATTGCCTTTCTTTCTCATTGCCATAAATGCTGTTAAGAAGCAAGTTCCTTGACATGCTGTTCATTTACCAAGTTGAGAGATTTGCTCTTCAACCCTGCTTCTTGATAGCTTTCTGTTGAGCTTTGCAAGGCATAATCATGAATTCAAGTACTTGTACATCAGAATGCTATCCAAATATAAACAAAAACATCAATCCAGTTATCTTGTAAAAAAGCAAAATGATTAAGGCACTCTCAACTCATACGATGTTGATTTGCCTAAATCAAAACAACTGAAGAGCCATAACCCTAAAAACTATCCATATGCGGAGGATGTTGTTAAAAAAAATATGTCAAGATGACGTCAGCTCTCTTTTACATGTCTTTTTTAATATATTTTCTTTATGAAAAAAAGGAATGAAATTTCATTTATTATTTAGGTACTTTAGATAATGAGATTATTAAATTATTATAATTCATAAAGTTAAAATATTACATCATAAATCATCAACCAAAAATAAAAAATATAAAGGAAATCTAGCTTTATAATAGAATAAAAAATAATTAATTACCAAGAGATATTAATAAAAAATAATAATAGAATAAATATATAAAAGAAAAATTACAATATAATTAATTAAGATATTATCATAAATAAATATTTAAAAAATCATGTATAAGAAAAATATCAGATTTTATAATATTTTTAAAATATATATATATATTTCAAAATAAAATTCAAAAATGATATGTTCACTTAAATGGGTTCTTTACTACAAATTAGACACCATATTGTGGTTGGGCCTTGCATTGAAGCCCTAATTTTTGGGTACGGCCAATCGTAGTCCAACTCACAGAAAGGCCCAAAGCAGATACGACATCGGATTTGTTACGTAGACCCATGAAAAAATTAATAATTCTGAAAATACAGTTTTTAAAAATAATTTTAGAAATATTCTAAATCATGTATATGAGAGGTCCTAAAAAATTAGGGCAAAATTGTAATTTAGGTGTATTTCTATAAAAATATAATTTAAAAATGCCTAAAAACTTTTTTTTTTCTGTTCATGAAGATTTAACTTTCTTTATGATTTATTGAGCAATTTTACCATATTATATGGAAAATATTGTTTTAATGTTTAAATATTACGTAAAATATTATTACACTCTGTGTATATAGTATAACTACATCAATTATTTTATAATTTAATTATAAAAAAATTTTAAGATTTAGATTTAAATCTTTATGGTTATAAATATAAATTTTTATTAAAATAATAATTAAAAAAATTCTTTAGTGTTTTATAATTATAAAATTAACCCTTAATAATTTTTGTATTTATCATCTTTTTATCTTACAAAATATGTTTATGCAAATATACATATTGTAATTATAGTATTAAGAATATCATTTCCACATGATTGATGTATTTAATTAATTTTATATTAGGTAGAGATTAAAGTTTAGTTTAAAATAATAAATTAAATTATTTAAAATAATTATCAAATTAAATTAAATTAAATTAAATTAAAATTTTCCTCTAATACATTTCAAATAATAAGGATAAAATATTTTAAATTAGACTTAAATGATAATTAATAATCATCATACCTAATTATCTAATTAATTGATAATTCGGTGAAGGTGGATAAATGAAAGTATCAATAAGCTCACTTCAAAGTTAAAATTACCTATTATAACTAATTAACTATATACTTTCATGTTAATTAGTTAATTAGAATATATTAATCATAATTATTTTTATTAAACCCTTATAAGAGCCAAATTCTTATATACAAACAACTTAATCTCATATTCATAATAAGTTTTCCAATAATTAATTCATCATTTAATAAAATTAATTATGTAAAATATACAATGAATTGACTCCAAATTAATTACAAGCAATCAAACACTCAAAATGTGAATCATGCAAAAATACCCTTGAAATAAGATATTATCATTAATCACAATCAAAATAGATTCAAAAATAAAATTATTTAATTGTTAAATACGTTTTCTACTCATGATCCATCAATCAAAACAAACTTAAGAATATAGAAATATATATTTTACAATCAAATAATAAAAAGAGAAAATAAAACATAAATTTATAAAATTTTATCATCAATCTCTTTTCTTCCTTTAATTCTTATTCTTCATTAAAGTTTTGAATCTTCAATTCTCAAAGCTTTTGATTCTTCGTTAAAACTTTAAAAATTGTGATAGGAATTGAAAATTCTAGACAAAATCCATGGGTAAGTACTCAAAACCTAACTACAGAGATTAAAGAAAATGAAATGTTAGAAAAGAAATGAAAAAAATTGGAGATGATGAATGTGTGAATTCTCCTCTCAAAATCTTGTCAAAACTATATTTTTAAATATTTAAAATAAACCTAAAAATGATACTTTTAATTATGATCATTTATTTTAGATTTAAAGATCCTCATTTTTCATCTAAAAGGAATTCATTCAAGTTGAATTAGACTTAATTTGACTCGAATTGCTCATTTGCTAGTGAAAATTATGTATATTGAGTCCAACATGAATCAAGTTGGCTTTTATTCCGATTGAGTTAGGTTAGTTAACATAAAATTTCATTATTTCAAATTTAACATGGTTCGAGTTAGATAACATATATGATTAAAGTCAAATAAAAATAACTAAAATATTTCACATATAATTCAATAAATTAAGTTATGATCAAAAATTATTACACATAAAATATAATGAAATATTCATGTTAATGTAAAATTCTAAAATTAACAAAATAAAGCATACAAAATGTAAATAAAATATTAAATAAATTAAATTAAATATAAAAACAACAAATAAGATGAAAAAAATAGTAAACTAAAATTAAAAACTATAAAAATGAATTTAGGTGATAAATACTATAAATCTTCTTTTTTAAAAAACCATGTTTGCTATATTCTTTCATTTATCCTAGGTAAATAATGTTATAATAATATAAATTTATTAGTTATTTCATGTTAATACTTCAAAAATAAATAAAAATTTCATCTTCAATATTTAAATTAAATTGTCAAAAGTATAAAATAAAATAATAAATTGAGATGTTATTGAAGTTGTTGGGCAGAAAGGGTTTACCATTTTAATTTCTTCAACCGGAAAAGAGTGTTTTTTTGAACCATTCAATCCCTAGCATACGAAGGTGATGAGGACCATTAGAAAGTCAAGAAGGGGCAGCCACTTCTTTGACATCTACTCTTCCCATTCAATCCTTAGCATGCTTAATTTGCCTCCTTCCAAGAATAAGAGTGAACAAAATGCCAATCCAATGTAAAAAAATTAATCAAATTACACAAAAAGCATCTATTTGGGAAGGCAATGTTCAGAAGATCAGATGGTATCTTATAGTTTCAAACATACATGTGGTACCCGAGATCACACCCTCTAATGTAGCTTTTGCCTTGACTCGACTTGGCTTTTTAATCTGTTTCAGTTTACATTATGGCTTTGTATTAAATTACAAGCACAAACCATAGAATTTCTCTCACATTATCAATCATAAGGAGAAAAAGGGAAGAATCTAATACACTTTATATGCGTAAATAATAATAATAATAATAATAATAATAATAATAATAGAAGAGAGGAGAAAAGAGAATAAAGGAAAAATTGCAAAATGATGGATGATTATATGGATGATATGTGCATGGAAAGGGGAGGGAGTAGAACTTTTACGTGTCATCACCATCTCTACTGAAGTTGGCCGACATGGGCATGCACAACTAAAGCATACTTCTTATTCTCTTTGGATTTCATTTGGGCATTCATATTTTTTTATCATATATTTATTTCTTTTAAGATGAGGTAGAACAATCAAGAGAACCAACATCTAGTTTTACATTGATAAGATTCCATTTCCTCCCATGTATAGCTATGGCCCAATTACCTTCTTCTTTCTTTATCCATTTGCCTTTCCATGAAAACCCTTCTATTATATATTATAACGTTTGTCCTTTGCCATCTTCCTAAGGGCATCAGCTGCTATATTTGTCACCATTTATGTACAGAAAAGTTTAGATTCAACTTGAAAAGTGAAAATAGCAGAATATAATCTAAATTTCGCTGTCGATAAGATCGTCTATCTATGAAAAGGAGAGAAGCACATAGTAAGTTGGGTTACTCATTTCTTAATCATACCTAAATAATATGTTATTAATCTGCAATAATGCAAGAGAAAAGAAAATACTACAAAAGAAAATCATTATAACAAGGTATATATTGCTCCTTTATTCCTAAGCTAGAAAGGAATGTTCCTCCTTCATCCCATACAGTAATTACTGATAATCTTTTGATTAGTGTTTATCCTCTCCGATTTTCTTATACTTTGGAAAAATTCTGATGGGCGAGCTCTGTATGGGATGAAGATGGGGACCGATAACCAAAATGCGAGAAAGTGGGAAGGGATTGGATAAACTCTATCGTACTCCACTTCAGCCAACAGATGCTATAAAATGACAGTTGACAGAAAACTTGCATGAAACCACAAAAAGAAAGGGGGAAATATGGGACAGTATACGTCATGTCTACGCATGCAATCTCATTACATGTGAATTATTACGCCCAAGAATGCATGTTAATACGTGTTATTGTTAAGATCAAAATCATGAATTTAATTACCATATCAACTTAATAATGACATGAAACTTCAATTAAAATACACAGGAATGCGTTATTATGCATGCCCTTTTTTTTGGCATGTATTAGGGTTGTGAATTAGTAGCCTCAAACGGAAATGACAGTAGCTTTACCGCTAGGCTAAGACGCCGATTGATATATACTGTCCATGCCTTTTGACATTCCATTTCTGTATTAAGAAATATGCAGCAACTACTTGGAAATTCCTGCTGTTGGAAAAGATATGTGTTGTTTATTGTTTGAATTTAAATCAAGCTTTCTTTTATTCTCTTCCATACTGCACCGAAAAAGCTTTTACAGATACCGTTATCTTGATCCATTTAAATCTGATACTGATACCAATAAGCGAAAGCATATATTTTATTGCTAATTATATGATTATATTCCTTTAACAACAACAAAAAAATCCATTTTCTGATAAAAAAAAAAGATCTCCTAAAGATATATCTTGAAATGTTGAATTTCATTTGCATTTGGATGAGTGTTATGTTATTGTTTAAGATGGTTTTATTGGATTTTCAATTATTCTTTATAAAATTTCATAGAATTTTAATTTTCATAGTTAGAACTTGATGCATGAATTACAAGAATATATTAAATCGGTAGGTTAAAATATTATGTATTTAATTTATTTAAGTTGTATATCTATAATTAAAATGAAATATATAAATAAAATAAATAAATTCATGATTTCAGAAATGGTGTTTCAACTGAATGTAATATATTTAGATAAAAGAAAAGAGAATTGATAGTATATGTTTGTTTTGATTTTATTATAAAATAAAAGTAATTTTGAGTAGGTTTTAATGTATTTTATTTAAAAAGAATGACATACCTTGCATTATCGTTTTTCCGCAAAATCTAGTGTTTCTTGTTTCTTTTATTGCAAAATATGTAATGATGTCGAGATAAAGATTTGAAGGTGAATAAAGTAAATAGGGTTTTGTTAATGCAACTTGTTCATAGCACAAAGAGTCACCATCGATCAAGTCATAAGGGGCAATTTAATTTCTTATCCATACAAATATCCTAACAAAGCTCTCTTTTCTCTCTTTGAATATATATATATTATCCTTTCATTTCCTTAAAGGATTAAGCAACTCAAACCCTCCCTATAAATATGCCCGGATGAATCTCTATGTCTTCCGCAGCTCATCAACATCAGCAAACACAAGACAGGCTTCTTTGCTCAAATATATAGTAGTTTTCTGCACAAACCCTCTGCTAGCCTTTTTGTTTTCTCCCTTTCATTCTGTAAAGAAAATTGTTTCATTCGTTAGTCTAGACAGGGGAACCAGAAAGAGAAGATTAACCAAATGGATAGAGTCAGAGAGTTGGCATCAACCAGAGCAGCAGTGATCTTTACCAAGAGTTCATGTTGCATGTGCCATAGCATCAAGACTTTATTTTATGAACTTGGTGCAAGCCCTGCAATACATGAGCTTGATCGTGAGGCTAATGGCAGAGAACTGGAGTGGGCTTTAAAAGGATTGGGATGTAATCCTACAGTTCCAGCTGTGTTTATTGGTGGAAAATATGTAGGATCAGCCAAAGATGTGTTGTCCCTGCATTTGGATGGTTCCTTGAAGCAAATGCTCATGGATGCAAGGGCGATATGGTTCTAGCACATAGAACACCCTAATAGAACATGCAATAATTTAAGAACTTTAAGTTTCTCTTCTTGTGTGTTGAGCAGAAAAGCTTTTGTTAACAATCTATATTTTCTGTTTTATATCTCCAAGTCTGGAAGACCAGACCTGTGACTGTAATGATAACGGATTACACTTTGTCAATCTTGTCCAGATTTTAGTTGATCCAGTTATTGGGTTCCTGCCTATCTAAACCTTGCATATCTTGGACGTGCATAAACTTTATTATATAACACTCACAATCTGTAATAACAATGTAAATATATGGCACATCGCTTCAGAATATATACATCCAACCTTCAAACTTGTTCCTGCAGACTATCAGAATAAAGTTGTCGTAAGTACTGGTTCACTTGATGCCAAGTAATCAAAATCAGATAGTTTTCCATAGAAAATTTATCCATTCACTAGGTCGAATGATATATATCCTGTATCCTAGGCGAGATCTATCCACTTTCCAAGATGAATGATACCTTCTTCACAAACCCTAAACTCGCTGAAAAAAGCTTGTGGATATAAATAACATGATGCTTTTGTTTTTGTTTTTGCTTCTTTTTTTTTTTTTGCTAATGTTAATGCTTTCCTTTCATTTTATGTGTTTAGTATTAGTAATTAAAGAGAGACAGTATCAGATATAAAGTTGGTTCTGCATCTTTGGGTTTCTGTCACTCAATTTGGCTTTAAAAGGAACCTGATGAGCATATTTTTTATTGGATCATGGCAATTTTAAGCCTCTTTGTGTATTTCCTCATGTAGAGGAAGGACCGCAAAAAGGCAATGGTGGAATTTCTTATGTCACCAATATTCTTCCATATCCAAAATGCACCCAACTTTATCATGTGAATTTTAATATTCATAAGCTGAGAACATGACATGCATGGCACATATGTCAAACCAACATTGATATATACATGCAAATCATGCATACACATTCATACCAGTCCAAATAACAGGATGCCTCTGGTTCAAAAAGAAAATAATAGGGCGTCAATATTCATGGAATCCCAATACTAAAGCAAAATTTCCCCATCCAATTATTAGAGCAAATTTGATGCAGTGGGATACCTGAGACTGATACAGGTCTTGTGCAGGGACTGTTATCCTATCTTGCAGTTGCAGACATGTAGCCTGTTGAAGCTATTAAGAATACATCAAATAGTGGGCAGCAAACTTGTTTTAAATGCTGATGATTAATGAGCATTTAATAAGATGAAGAACTGAAATGTTCTCCTTAGTTCTTGGTACCAAAAGGTGATGCCCTCACCCCAAGGGCCCCCACCGCCCGACCCGACGAGCATCGTGAGGGAGGGTAAATCATGGTATCCAGCGGCCTCCTAGACGGGGACCCAGGTCTTGGTGCCCACAAGGAGTCCACC
>CANYBF011417661.1:0-47189 GCA_948192965.1 Dalechampia spathulata | reverse complement strand
AGAGCGAGAGAAAATGAGGAAAGGCATGCTGGATCATATATTACAGGATTCCATAATGGAATCGTATATTATATTCCTCCTTCGGGAGTTGAGTCTCGAGACATAGGCATAACAAAAGGGCCTACGGGCCAGGATTACAGTTGTCCTCCTTCGGGAGTTGAGCACCGATACATAGGGATCCAGTATGAAAGTATATTGTGCACAATAAGGAAAAAGGGAAAGAGGGAAGAGAGTACAGAATGGGGCAACATAGCATTGCATTATATTGCCTGTTACTTGACATGTTTATCTATGTTTATAGCTAGTACCACTGAGTCTTCGACTCAGCGTTTATCAATTGATGAACGCAGGTTCCGAGCCTACAGCAGAAGGCCCAGAGCAGTGATAGCTACCATCAGCGGAGAGGCAGATTCAACAGCGAATTCCTGTCTCGAGGTGGTCTGGAGTGGCCGAGCATATGTTTTTGTTTGTAGTTATGTATTGTAGCTTATATTTAGGAAAGGGGCAGTAATGTATTTGTAGTTTGGTGGTGGTTTGTATGGTTATTGTACACAGAACCCTTGTATATATAAAAATACTTTTGTTATTGACATGTTCATTCAGTTGAATGTATGTTGTTATCCAGGGTTATGTTTGGTTCTGTTTACGGATTTCCCCGCCATACTATCTGTTATCCCCATACGACGTCTATTTGTACAGGTTCAGGTATCCCTTGTAGTGTATACAGTGGTTTTCCATGCGGGAGGTCATTGTGTATGCTACGGGAGCATGTTACTCCAGGTATGGGCTGAGCGTTACACATCGAATGCTCAATGAATGAGAGATCAAGATTAGGACCTTTCAGTCCAGGAGTGGGTGGAAAAGCAGGAAAAGCGTGCAGCTGCTGGCACATGTAATGGATAATGAGACCAAAAAGAATAGCCCTGCCAAGCTGCTTCTGAACGCCAACCTCATGGAAAGAGGTCTAAAGCCAGCGTCCAGACTGGATCGGTGTACCCGTGACTATAGAGTAAAGAAAAATCAAGTCAGGGCTAGTAATAGTATCATTAGACTTAGATCTCTCAAAAATAAGAGAGGAGATTAGTCTATGACAGTAATAGAGTGAGGGGAATTTGAGACAGGAGGCTTTAAGCCTCGAAAGATGAAAAGGAGTATCAAGTGCGATCCCCCTCCAGAAGTCATTGCGGTCAAATACCGCAGATTTGACATTAATGTGAAAGTCGAAGATGTCGTCAAACTCTACAGGAGAAAGAGTATAGGGCCTGCGAAAGAGTCTGAAGGTGCACAAGAAAAAAGTAGACAGAGAGAAAGTCTGTATAAACTCTAAAGCTACAGACTGAATGTATTGGTTATCTAAGAATGCAAAATTTGACCAACCTATATTGGTCAAATACCATAAAATGTCATCCTTCAATCCAGTTTAACGGAGAGTAGGATGACACACAAATGCGTTTGACTCTACATCCCCAAGACGAATAGTCACCGCGAGACTCAGGAGCAGACATGAATAAAATCAGTGAAAAACAAACAATTTAGCTAAAAACAAAATTTTTCAAAAATTTGACAGAGTTTCAACTGATTTTTGAAAAACTCAAAAATTTGTACTTGCACGGAAATCAATAAAATTTGATACAGAGCACCATAACACAATCCTAAGTAACTATCTTTAAAAAATCTAGAGCTAAAATAGCCTAGATTGAGCAGAAAATCAAAAAGAAAAACTGAATTAAAAATCAATAAAATAGTTAAAATTGAAATTAAAAATTGAAGAATCAGACAAAGACAAACCGAAAATGATGAAGAGGATTGTGGGCAAATGGATTTTGAGTGTTTAGAGACTGATTTTGTTAAATTTGATGAGGATTTGAAAGAGAAATAAGTGAAAATTGGAATCCGGTAACTAGTGAAAACTAAAAAATCATGTTTAAAATTAGTTTTCCAGATCACGTACGGGCATACCACATAGGCGTACGACCATACGGCTCAAAAATTACCTGTAAATCACTATCGTGTACGGACGTACCAAATTCTGTACAACCGTACTAATTGTATGCCTGTGACATGTATGGGTGTACCAAATGTCATACAACCGTACCACAAGTCTTGGCAAAAATAGAAGAAATTTGGTGTTTTGAATGCATACGGGCATACCAAATTTGGTATGACCGTACCATATGGAGTACGAAATTATGGCAACACGTGCGATTTATAATGGTTCGGCACTAACTCTTGCCTACGTCACTTCTCATAAGTCTTCCACTTAGGGTTCCACTAATCTCAATCGATTATTACAACAAATGATTCCTCAAATGAATCCTAACCCCAGTGTTTTCAGGCTCATACTCAAACCTTTACAACAATTACAATCTTACAGCAATTAAACTCTCAATTACAACTTAATGCCTCAAGTATTAATCTCACACCAACCCATAATTACAAAACCTAACTCTTAGGTTGTGGGAATACAACACAAGAGAGTTTACAAAGCTAGAATCATAATACAACAAGTAAACTTACTTGTAAACGAAGTAGAATGCTCAAAGGAAGCTTGCACAGAAAAAAAACTAGACATTAGATTCAAAGTATATTATGTTCTATGTAAAATAAAGCCGTTAAAAAGGGTTTAAAGCCTTTCTGGAAAGTCGCGTACTACCGTACCAGATATGGTACGTTCGTAGCAACTTAAAAAGCCATATTTAAAAAAGAGAGAGAAATTAGGTACGGTCATACCACATATTGGTATGCCCGTACCAAAATGATTTTCTTGAAAAACAATTTTCCTGCGAGTAACCGCACGGTTGTACCAACTAATAGTACACCTGTACCAAAACAAATTTACTGACAAACCAAATTCCTGAGAGCAATGGTACACTCGTATCAAATTCAAGGAAACAAAGCTAACTTGGTACAGTCATTCGTATGCATGTACCACATAATAAAACAAATTGGTACGCTCATACCACTCCTAAAAATAAACTTTAAAATAACAAATAACTTAAATTGACTCACACGTGACACACACATCAAACAAAATCTTGAATATAACAATTATTATATATATCATTTAAAATTATTATTTTTATATATATTTAATTTATTTTTATAATAAATAAATTTAATTAGTATATTTATAAATTATTTAATTTTGATAATTTTATACTTTTATATAATAATTTTACATATATGTATAATTTTTATTTTATCTTGATTTTATTTAATTATATTTTATCTTATAATAAATCTATTTATCATAAATAGATTCATTGTTTCTGACCCTATTGTACTTTAATTATTATTTGAATAAGTAAAAATTATGTCTCAAATGTTTTATCTTTTACATGTTTATAAAATTTTAAAAAAACCAAGCATCTTATAGATAGAGAGGTAGGAATTCTTTGAATGAATCGCATTCCTTCCTATACGTTAGGAATCCATGGATGAGAAAGGGCTAAGGAAACCTTAAACCCAATTTCGATAATAATGTTTGAATTCAAAATTTTCAATTTGACAATTTAATTAGATATAATTTTTCTTCAAATTTGAAAAACGAAATTAAAATTATTTATTAGGATAAATAAAATTTCAAGTATTAACTTTTAAGCGGCTAAATTTTTTTTGAAATTTGAAAAAAGTAGGATTGAAATATTAAATACATAGACAGTAAAAAAATCATTTTATTTTAAACAATAAATATCTTATTTATAATATTTTATATTATATTTTAATGTAAAACTCAAAAATAATTTGAATAAATATGATATTTTTGTAATATGAAATAAAATATATTAAATTTTTACTTGTAAAGATTTATTTGATTTGAATCATTTGAAATATAGCATTTTATCAAATACACATATTTCATTTAAATTATAAAATTAAGGATAAAATATATATATATATATATATATATATATATATATATCATAAAATACCATATAATCCATATATATTATTTTCCTAAGATTTTAAATACCATCTAGAAAATAATATTTTAAATATCTCATTTTTAACACTCATAAAACTTAAAATTTATATATTTTATATTTTATTTATTTTTATTAAACTTATAAACACTTAAAATCAAAACATAAAATTTTAAACATCTAATATTTAGAATACAAAAATTTAATAAAAAATATGTACCAGCACGGAATCTGAGAGTGAGTTATGAGAAGAAGCGAATGACATCATCCCCATCAGCACAAGTGGGTCATGATTGTTACACAAGAATTCTAACAATAATCTGTTTCAACAATGAAATATAATATCAAGGCCATCCCTCGCAAACAGAAATACATAGAATCAGCATCCCTACCCACTCTCCATCTATTAATGCATGTGCTGTGTTCCATGATCATAAACTTGAATCATTTTGAATATTTTACCTCAACCTTACAGCAATTTATGCTTCACAAATAGGTCTTTTTAGCATACAGAAACTAAGTTAACATGTAAACCCAACCACCCAGTTCCTGTCTGATATCAACCATGTCTATGATGATAGGACAACATTCTTTTCAACTCGTCCACCATTGAGGCTCAGAGTAGACCAGAAAATATGCAAACCGCTGTTTGGACTGAGAATAAGATTCAGCAGAACCTCTTTAAATCAGTTTAAACCACTATTACCATGGCTCCCTCAAAATGTGAGCAGAGAAAAACATTGAACGTAACAAGTCATCAATTACCAAAATACTGGTATCATGTCAAGGATCAACAACTCATGGGAAAAGGTTCAAGTTTTGTTTATCCCTTTTCATTTAGCAAACATAGGGTATTGACTCACTTCATTCTCTTAGCATGCTTTACCCTAGCCAACACGATGTCGAATCTGACTACTAACAAGTCAAACAATCTCGAACATTTTTCATGCCAAGAGGAGTGGCAAGTAGTGGTTCAAGTCTACTAAACTTGGGAGATTAATATATTGAACCCTCGGGTCAATCGTATATTGGGGAACTATGCAGGTTGTGGACAATCTCACTTTATGAAGTTGAGTGCCATTTAAACAAAAAGTAAAACATGACATGATTCATGAACGAGATAGTTGGAAAGTTGCACCTGAGATTCAACTTCTCAAAAAATTATCACCAATCTTCAATGCTGCACAGATTGTGGAGTATAGCATGCCATAAATCCACCAATTCCTGAACCAAATCCAAAATCCTAGAATAAATGATTGACCAGCTTTCCTAACCGGAATCGCTCCAAACCCGAATCCCTTTTCCCTCCCAAGATAAAAGAGTTATGGCGTCTAGGAAAAAGTAAAACAGGTAATCTTATTGCAGAGAAAGCTCCCCTCTGCTGAAATTCTCAGACAGTGTAGAGGATTATACCTGAGCATAACAACATGAATACGATCCTTTCAAAAAATTAAGTGATGGATTCTTAAATATCACATTCCTCCATCACTGCAATTGTTGAAGGGACAACATAAACAAGAAAGCCGCTTCTTATTGGAATTTATTCTGGTGAACGTAGATGTTCGCTCATGAAACTTGAAGAGAACTTATACTACAAAAACTGTTTTCGATATTGCATGACATGTTTAACATTCATAATACAACAAATTTGACATATGAATTTAACCTTTTTCCCTTAGTATCACCTGAAAAACACCATAGCCCATATGCTCCCCGTCCCACCACCTTACTATCCGTAAGTAGAATCCCATGAATGATTGTGTTGCCACCTCCAAGAATTTTTCCTCTCAGAGAAATGAATTGTGGATCCACGCATAGGTAAGAGAGCTGACTCTGCTATCTCACATATTCTGCACTATATGCAGTAAAAAGAAAAAGAATAAGAAAACAAAGCAAGCAAACACACTGAATGGAAGCCTTCCGCCTGTCGAAATTTACAGTGTATGATGATGAAGACTTGATCGATTTGATTGAGCTATTGCACATTTTAACTAACTTCTCTTGTATGCACATTACAGAACTCCCCTGCCAAAATTTTCTTGATCAAGATGATACCTTAACTCCCCAAGTTGACTCTGCATAATTAATTAAAGAAAAACCACAACATTAGACCAAAATAAACCAAACTGTAAATGAAAGCAGAGCATTCAACTCCTCGACACACAATTCAATCACGTTTATACCAGTGTTCGTTCAAGAGACTCAACTTGAATAGAAGAAAGTCGCAAGTCACAATCAAATTTCTCAAAACACATTTTAAAATAATTTACATCAAGAAAAAGATTGCATTTCTTGAATCTTTATCAAGTCATAGATTCCCTTTCCTAGATGAATCTTTATAAAGTCAAAGGTTACATTTCCTGAATGGATCTTTACCAAGCCAAAGTTTGCATTACCAGAACGAATTTTTATCAAGTCAAAAGGTCACATTTCCTGGATGAATCTGTATCAAATCAAAGGTCACATTTCTTAGTTCAGTTAATTCAATTAAGCGAATAATCATTTATGCAACACTAATAATGTAACAAATACTACATTAACTTATTTATTTCTTTTCGAGAATTTAAAAAATGTGATTAAAGATTTCAAGAACTAAAACAAGATACCTTCGAAACAGCATCCGCAACAAGCTTGCCATTTTCGATATCTTCCATTTGACCATCACGAACAGCCTTACATTCCTCTGGAGATTCGAATAAAGAAAGTGAAAACTGCTTAAAAACAACACCCACATCGAAGTAGATAACTCCCGAACTGGGTACATCAACCCGAATACCCTTAACCGGAAACCATAAAAACAACTCCTGCGCCGAAATCCCTGACAAAGCCCCGATCTGTCCATAAGTCAAAGTGCCCGAAACATTCATATCGTAGTGCAATTCACTGCCAAACCTAGCATTACAAGCTTGATCCAAGTGCACCTCGAAAAAGCCCGAATCTTTTTCCACTCTATAATCTTTAATCCCTTTAGGCAATAACCCCATGGGCAGTCCATGATCTTTAAGAACATCATAGAATGAGACTTCTTTGCTGATAATAGAGCTTGCAAGAGCGAAGAGGACAAAAGCAAACAAATGCGAATAAAGGGTCATTTTTGCCCCTTTTCCCCCAAGAAAGTGGGATTTCAAAGCTACAAATGAATTCTTGATTGGGAGAGCAGAGTGAGGAGCGGAATGAAATTAGGGTTCGGGAAAAGAAGAAGAAATAGAGAAGAGACGATGATGGGGCGCTAGAGGAATGGAGAAAGAGAAGAAGCGGAGGGGAGAAGAGGAAGGAGGGGGACAATTAGATGGATGCCAGCTTGAGCCCTGAGATAGGATTAGAAGAATGATCAATTATTGGTGGGGAATGCGGGGCCCCTGTTTTCTATTTTTGACAATAAATCATATTTTAGCAAAAATACATCAACATTTTAAGTAAATACTAACAATTTTACTTTTTTTATTTATTTTTCTTAATCATTCCCCGTAATAAATTATATATTTCTTACCATATTATAAGTGATTAACTAATTTCCATCCCCTTCTTAATAAAAAGAATAATTTAAAGATTTAAACAAGATGGAAAATATAATAAATTAGTACATTATATATTTTATTTGATTTTTACAATTTTAAAATATATTTATAATCTTCATTCAATGCATGAAAAAATAAAATATTTTATTTTAAATAAATTAATCAAATAAGCTTGTAGATTTTATTTTAAAATTATTTGCTCTTCACTTAGTTCTTAAAAAAAAAGAATTAAAATTTAACTATTATCTTTAGAGTAAAAAAATTATAGATAATCTTATTATCTAATCATATTAATATTAAAATAGAATAAAAGAAAATATGGAACAAGTGTTTTTTCGGTTAGTAATTAAGTAAATTGAGGATCATATGTGAGGGAATCCAAAGCATGCGACAATGAAATGCATGTGAATTGGTTGAGGGGTGATTCCGTAAATTAGAATCAAAAGGAGGGGCGTTTTGGGGAAGTTAACACGAGAAAAGTGTGATGTAAGAAATATCCAATCACTATAATTAATTTTTTTAATTTAGACATTAATTAAACTAAAATAAATTTCATTATTCTTAATTAATTTTTTATTCCTATTTTATAATTTATCCTTATACGTTAATAGGTTTATTTTTAGAATTATTTTAAAATTAAATTATGAATATTTTAATCAAATTTATATTATATTATGATTGCATTAAAGATTTTCAAGGGAGTGAAGGGTAAATAGGTAATTTAAGAGAGAATTTATATAAATAGATGAGAAAGAAGAAGAAGAGAGGAACATAGCATGTGGAGGATGGAGATGTAACGGCGTGAGTATGATTATGATTTTGTCTTCATGTAAATCACTATCAATAATTTCTAACACTCTCCATTTTCAGACAGTTTACTACTAAGCATGTTTCTTTCAATTATTGTTTCTATTTTATTTCACATTTTCTTTTGATGTTGTTATCTGCTGTCCTAATTCAAATTGATGGATACTATTTAAGTGGTATTAATTTATAAATATAATAAATTTAAATTTAATTATGATTTTAAATAAATAATTTAATACAATTTATTTAATTAATGATATCAAATAATTAAATAATACAATTAATTTATATAAATAAAATTAAAATAATACAATTTTAAGAAAAATTGACAGGTAATAATACACTAAATGAACCCGAAACTCAATCCCCTTTTTTTTTCGGTTGTATTCATATTAGGTTGAAGAATTATCTCAAAAATTGTTACGCGCGCGCGTGTGTGTGTGTGTGTATATATATATATACATGATTGAGCTGGAATCATGTGAGCTTGCTATTTAATAAAATATCATAATCTTACCATCCGCCAAACCCAAAATTTATCATTAAACTCTCATTATTATATATTACCAACTTCCAATAATTACATTCTATATACTGTAATTTTCATATAAGATTTCTATAAAAATAGGTTCCTAAATTAAAATTATTAATAAATTAAAAAAAAAAAAGAAAATGTCATCATTATCTATGTGTTTTTACAATGCCTGAAACTCACTTTTTGGAGCGGTAAAACTTCAATGGGCTTGGGCTCAAATAAGACCGTCTTAAGAGCTCCACTCATATGCCCTGAATAATTTCACTTACATAATACAATTTAAACAATTTACTTTATAAATAATGCTTCAAATAATAAATTTAAAATTTTTCACCATACATAAATAAATAAATAATAATATATATAATTTTTAAAAATTAAATATATTATATCAATAAATTTCATTATTTTAATAATTAAATCTATAAAATAACTTATCTATTAAACACTTTAAACTTTCAATATTTATATTATTTAGTACTAAAAATTTTACACTTAATCGTATATATTCATGTTAATTATTCAACAAAAGCTAGTATTTTGAGGTTTTTTAAATTTTTTTAAAATTTTATTTGTGTTTGTAAATTATATATATATATCTATATTAACTAGTTTGATTCTGCATAATTTTTTATTATTGATTTATTTTTTAATTATTTAATCAAAAAGTTGGAATATTTGAAGATAAAAAAAATTAAATCATATTAAATGATAATATAATAATATATAATTAATAAAATAATTTTAAAACTCAAATATAAAATGATATTTTTCATTATATTGTATATTTTTTAATTTACTCATAAAAGTTTACTTTTATTATATTAAATAATAAACATATGCTCATTTATGTGTTTTATTTTTATACCAAATAAATATATTTATTGAATAAAAATATATAATCAAAATATTAATCTAATTATAAAAATATATTATTTTGTATAAAAGTATAAAGAACATCATCAAAATTACATTGATAATCATAATTTTTAATGATTGTATTGAAATCACATTAATGAGTGGCTTTCTAAACAATTCATTCTCATTTGAAATCTTAATTTGTAATTTGTCACACAAATTGAAAGAGCAATTATATACAATTTATTATTATATTAATATATAAACGTATAATATATACAAAATAACAAATTAATTTTCAAATAATTTGTAAAGATAAATGATATTGTAGATATAAAAAAATTCAAATTAATTTCTGGATCAATTAAATATATTTTTGATCTATGAAATTAATTAGATTAAATAATTATTTTAATCTAATAAATTAAATATATTTTATGGATCAATTAAATAAATATTTTTGATCTATAAAATAATTAGATTAAATAATTATTTTAATCTAATAAATTAAATAGATTTTAAACCAATCAAAATTATTTGGTTTATTATCTAAAATTAAATTATTTTAATAGTAAGATAAATACTATTAAAATAATAAATAAATGAATGGATAATTATTTTGAAGTGAGGATAGGGGTTAAATCTGTAAATTCATTATCCTTCAAATCACTATAAATAGGAGGCCTCCTTTCATTCCAAAAAATATTTTTAGAAGCTAAAAGCAACAAGAAACTCACAAGCTACAAGCTCTTCAAGTATTTAAGACCTCAAGGTGTTCTTCAAGTTCATCAAGGCGTTCAAGGAGTCCATCAAGGTGTTCATCAAATTCATCTAAGGTGAAATTTGATTTAAGATCAAGCTCCTAAAGCACTTGAATTGTGTTCTTCACCAAAAAATCAAGTTTAATTCAAGATCAAATTACAAAAACATTTGAATCAAGTTATAAATCAAGTTTAATTCAAGATCAAGTTACAAAAGCCCTTGAATCAAGTTCTTACTTCGAAATTCGAATCGGATGATTTAAATTCTTTGTTATAAAATTTTATATTAGAGATTGTAACCCGCTTTAAATTAATAAAATTATTTGTTACTCAATTTCTAATTCAATTCATTTTGTTTTATAGATTTTACGCACTACAAATATAATTTTTTAATTAATTTTTATTTATCAAAATAAAATATGAAAATTTAATTTTTAATTTATTTGAAAATATAATGATATATTTTTAAAATTAATTAAGTATTTATCCATCATTTTATTATTTTTTATTTTGATTATAGATTAAAAATCAACAAATTATAATATTAAAATAATTATAAAATTTTTAATAAAATAATTAGCTAGATTTTATTTTATTTATATATATATGTATACATAAAAATAAAACTGTGATAAATAATAAATATTTGTATGAATTAAATATTTAATTCATATTTTAATTTTTTCATATAAAGAAATTAAAAAAATTTAAATAGATAAAATATGATATGGTATGATATTATTTTCTTTAGTTATTTATGATATGATATTATCTGTTATTTATTTTTATAAATTTTATTTTATTAAATCAAATAAGATTAGAATCTTAATTTTTATTATTTATCATTATGATACTTCATTTTATCTAAAATATGAGTTATTTGATATTTATACTTATATTTTTTATTATTTAAATTTAATTTAATAAGGATATAATATTTTAATTTTTAAATTATATTTAAAAAAATTTTAGAGGATATAAGTTAAAATTTTAATTTATTGAAAATAATATTATAATTATAAAATTAATTATATGTTTATGTATCTTTTTATTATTATTTGTATTTTGTTTGTTGATTGTTTAGATAAAAAAATTGTGTAAATCAATATATATTGAAGATGGACATATATACATATAAGCTATAGATAATTAATGTTACTGTGAAATAAAATTACAATTGTAAATTTAAATTAAAATTTTTTTTTTAAGAAAATAATGAAACTTAAATAGATAAAACTTTTTATTTAGTTATTCATGATATAATATAATAAATTTTTCAAATTTATAAATTTTATCATGTTAAAATAAAAAAAAAGATTAGGATGCTAATTTTTATAATTTAAGATTAAGATATTTAATTTTACTCACGAGCTATTTAATATTTATTTTCTTATTTTTATTTTATATTATTTTAATTTTTAATTTAATAAATAAGATAAAATTATAATTTTTTAAGACATATGATAATATAAATATTGTATAACTTTATATTTGGATTTCTATTTGCACCTCTTTGATATTCTAGTGTTACATCTTAAATTAATATTAATTATTTGATTCATTATTTATATAATTTTGATAATAAATTTTTAAATATTTTTAATTTTAATAAAATATTATTATTATATGTATCATTTAAAATTTTATTATAATACATAATTTTAATTTTAATAACATTTTATTATAACATATAATTCTATTTCTATTATTATATATATCACTTAAAATTATATATATATAATTTTTAATTATCATAAAATTATATTATTATACATATCACTTTTATAATAGAAATTTTGTTTATTTAAAATTTTATTATTATACATATCATTTAAAATTATATTCTAAAATTAACAAATCATAAAATTTTAATTTATGAAGTCGTATATTTAAATTTAATTTATTAATAATTCTAAAATTTCAATCCAATATTATTATTTATTATTTATTTATATTAATTTAAAAATTTTAAATATACTTCAAAGCAATATTTTAATAATATTATTTTTTGATAAAAATATAAATTTTTATTAATCAAAATTAACAAAGATCTCATATCATCATTATCATCATAAGCATTATTATTATTTATTCAAAAAATATGAAATCTTATTCAATGTATGTTTATTTATTATATATATCATATTGATATGATAAATAAATAACTATAAAATACGAATATAAACACATCAAGATGATATTTATATCATGTTTATGCATTATATTTGAATCTTAAAATTTAAATAAATATATACAAATATTAATTTTAAAAAAATTTGATAAAATTTAGGTGGAAATAAAATGTTAGTTTATTATTTTATATTTATTAAATTTTATTTTATTTATTTATTTTAAATAGGTAGCAGAAATTAGTATTTACATATGAATTAAATATAATTATATTTATTTTAAAATATAGGATTATTTCAATAAAAATTGATATTTACATTATAAATATTTGTATTTATATGAAAATAAATTATTTATTTATTATTTTATATTTATTTTAAATAAAATTAGTATTTATATTTAAATATAATTTTTAGATTGAAATTAATTTTTAAAATATTTAAATTGAAATGGATAATTTTTTTAAAAAATTTAGACCCGACTTGGTTCGGGTTTAACCCGCGATCCAATGTTGATTCCATGAAATCGGTATCGAGTATAATTAAATATCCGACCGGAAGCTGATTGGTCTCTGATGCCAATATAAAAGAGCTGTTTCTCGACACTAATCATGAATTTATGATACTCCCCGCAGATATGCTCAATTATTAAAAGTAAGCTTGTTGTTCTTTGGATTCCTAAGAAAAGCTCACCTGTCGGTCGAAAATTTTCAAGTTGCAGCCATTATTGACCCTCTGTTACAGAAAAATTTCAAAAAGATCGAAATGTGGCTCCAGTTCTCTAAAAATATGCAAAATAGAACCGGGATGGGTCCCTGTCTTTCCTCTGTGTATTGACATGGCCATCTTCAGAATTTGCATGTGGGTTTTCTATTTTTCAACCCTTCCACGCTTCCACTAGCTAAAGCAAAGTGTACAGGTTGTACCCATTTGGCCATTTCTTGCTATTATCTCTTCCTCTCGGTGTACCAACAACAACAAAAAGGAAAAAGAAAAAGAAAAACCCAGCAGGTTCAGATGCAATCTGGTGTTGGTGTTTGCTACAGTTCCTCGTTGTTATTGTTTTTTGCAGTACTAGGATGTGTGGTAATTGGGTCTTTAGCTGCTGATCCTTATGTGTTCTTTGATTGGACTGTTTCTTATCTCACTGGTTATCCTCTTGGTGTTAAACAGCAGGTTCTTTCTTCCTTTCTTTCCTTCTCTCTCTTTTTCTTTGTTGAAAAAGTTGTTAGCTTGTTTACTTTTGTGAACTTTTGAATTTGTTAAGCGTCGTTTTCACTGTAGCTGTGACTGCTTTGCTGAATTTAGATACAATTGTTGGTGATTTCTTAGTATTGCAGAGTGGAATGTTCTGTTTTTCTCGGCTAGTTTAGCGCTTGAATTGCATAGTTCTCATGTCTCATATGTAATTTAGATTTCAAGTGCTGTTCGAATTGTATTCTTCGAAATTCTTACCTGCAGTCATGTTTGCAATAATTAAGTGCTACAGTTATCAGAATCTGATTCCTGCAAATGGATGTAACCTTTTGCACGATTCTTTTTTCCAAGATACCCACCCTTTCCTTAAATTTCATCGTTCAGCTTTTATTGTTCTTTGCTGCTGCGTATAATTATTTCTTGACGTTAGTTGCCTGTTGTTATTTCTTGAATAATTATTCCAGGTGATTGGTATCAATGGAATATTTCCAGGACCAATTCTTAATGTTACTACCAATTGGAATGTTGTTATCAATGTCAAGAATGAACTAGACGAGCCATTGCTTATTACATGGTACGCTAAACGCTGATGCAATTTAAAATTTAGAACAAAAACTTGGCAAAGGATGTCATTAGTGCTTATGATAGTTAACATGGTGTAGGAATGGCATACAAAACAGGAAGAACTCCTGGCAGGATGGTGTTTCAGGGACTAATTGTCCCATTCCTGCTGGGTGGAATTGGACGTACCAGTTTCAGGTCAAAGACCAGATAGGAAGTTTCTTTTACTTCCCTTCCCTGAATTTCCAGCGAGCAGTAGGTGGTTATGGAGGAATCATCATAAACAATAGAGATGTAATTCCATTGCCATTTGCAGCGCCTGACGAAGATATTACTCTTTTCATCAGTGACTGGTTTACAAAGAGTCATAAGGTCAGTACAAATGGAGTTTGGCTTATTGCTTGTGGTGAACAAACGGGTGCTTGAGATGGCTTATGAAGTTGATCAATGTTATGGGGAAACAGGAACTGAGGAAAAGTGTTGAAAAAGGAGATGAGCTTGGAGTTCCTGATGGAATTCTCATTAATGGATTTGGTCCTTATAGATATGATGAGGCACTTGTCCGAGAAGGGATTTCTTATCAAATAATAAATGTTGAACCTGGTAATTGTCTTATATCTGCACCCCATGCTTTGCCTGCGTTTTCTTCCCTTCTCTTTTCTTCTTAATATTGTTTTTCCTTAATAGATTGGGAACATGTGTGCCTATATGTTAGAGCAGGTTTTGCATAAAGTGTTCTGATAACATTGTACATTCACTGGCACCATGCATCATTCTTACGCAGACGACTATGCACTGTTATGTAGTTCATCTTCCATCAGCTATTGGTCTCCTAATGATTCCAACAAGAATAGCATTTCTTCCATATTTTCTTTCCTCCCTTTCCATCGAGATAGTGTTTAATGTCTTGATTTTCATAATGTTGTTTTGGTTTCTGTCCCTTCATCTTGAATGTTTCATTCAAAAGAGGTATTGAAAAACTTTCCGCATAATTTTTAACATGTCATTTGAGCCTCTTGGTTGCTATAATGCTGGGTTTAGCTCTAGCATCTTCTGGAAAGGGGACTTCCATCTCAGTTTTGTGGTTAACAAATTGAGAATCACCCTGATTACACAAAATGTCCATGCGTAGGCAGCATATTATTGAGATATACGAGTTAGCTTATCTCTTACTTTGGAAACTGAAAATTTGACAATCAGCAAACTCTTAGTAATTGGAGTAATGATGAAAATCAAGTTGACCTCAGAGAATTATTTCTATGGGAGAAAGACTCTGTTAACTGTTATAATTTTCACAGTTAAAAGTTAAATTGTACCGAATTTAGCTAACTGAAAACAGGCCTTTTCACACCATTTGGCCCATATGAACTGATGCTATTTACATGTATTGCTACTTGTTCTTGCTTCTTTAGGCAATTCCAGATGCTTCATGTTTCTTCTTAAACAGGAAAGACATATCGTCTCCGAGTGCATAATGTGGGTATCTCAACGAGCTTCAACTTCAGGATACAAAACCACAAATTACTTCTGGTGGAGACTGAAGGATCATATACTGTTCAGCAGAACTATGATAACATGGACATTCATGTGGGTCAGTCATATTCATTCTTGGTTACAATGGATCAAAATGCTAGCAGTGATTATTACATTGTTGCCAGTCCTCGATATACCAATTCTCCTGCATGGAATAAAGCTGCTGGAGTTGCCATCTTGCATTATTCGAATTCCCAAGGACCTGCCTCAGGTCCTCTTCCTGATCCTCCTAATGAATACGATACATTTTTCTCAATGAATCAAGCAAGATCCATAAGGTTGTTATTAAGTACGTGTCTCATGTCTTGTTGGATTAATCAAAAATATTTTTAACCTATCCTTTGAGTTGATGCAAAGATTGCTTTACCTCCTTTGCTAAAACCAAAGGCCTTTTTTTTAGCTTTATTTCTAATTGAAGTAAATACTTCTAATTTTCATGGGTGCTTAGCTGATTGTTGATCTGTTTTTGTCTCATTTTTCAGATGGAATGTTTCAGCTGGTGCAGCTCGTCCAAATCCTCAGGGATCTTTCAAATATGGTGAGATCACGGTGACAGATGTATATGTGATTCTCAATAGACCTGCTGAGCTTATAGATGGGAAATGGCGTACTACTCTTAATGGCATTTCATACTTGTCACCTTCAACACCCCTGAAGCTTGCTCAGCAATACAATATTTCGGGTGTCTACAAGCTCGACTTCCCTAAGAGAATAATGAACAGACCTCCCAAAGTAGATGTGTCCTTGATTAATGGCACTTTCAAAGGTTTCATGGAAATAATCTTTCAGAACAATGATACTACTGTCCAGAGCTACCATATGGATGGATATGCATTCTTTGTTGTGGGGTGAGCTTCGAGTTTGAATTTGCTAATCTTTATCCCTAAGGAACGCAATTCAAAAACGAATAATGTAACTTTGCAATATGTGTTTCTGCACTGCAGTATGGATTTTGGAATTTGGACAGAGAATAGCAGAGGCACGTACAACAAATGGGATGGTGTTGCTCGCTCCACTGTACAGGTATCTTTGCTGTGCAACCCCTATTCCGAACTCTTTTATATAATTTTCATAGCTAGATTTTCTTTACTGGAAAGGCATTTGAAGCAAATATATACTTACAACAAAGGAAAATGATTCTGAATAAATGCCATGGAAAGAAAGCTAGTGATTGCTCCTTAAAGAACATTCTGGCAATAGCTTTGATGGAGTAATTTCCTGTGAAAATAACAACTTGGGGGTTATAAATGATGCTCGCTCACTTAAAAAGTAATATACAAGATAATTTCTGTTGGTAGTAGACTTGGTATGTTTCCGGTCCATATTATTTTTGGTATGTTCATTTGTTCTTGACTAGTCTGAAATGAAAATTTTTAGAACAGTGAAAGAAACCGAAGGGAATCAGGAAAATAAAACTGTATGCTGTGATTTGAAATAACATTGAATCTTGCAAGCCGTTAAACATATGTGTTTGATCAGCTTTGTCTATTCCTTAGCTACAAGTATACATTGCTAAAAGGAAATTGTATGCTTATGTGGTAGAAATTCTCATCTCTCACCTGATTGCAGGTCTTTCCTGGAGCTTGGACTGCTATCTTAGTTTCTCTTGACAATGCCGGCATTTGGAATCTGCGTGCGGAAAACCTCAACTCGTGGTATCTGGGTCAGGAGGTGTACGTGAGCGTTGTAAATCCGGAGATTGATGCATCTGAGGTGACTATGCCTGATAATGTCATATACTGTGGACTCTTGTCATCCCTACAGAAGTAAGATTCCTTGATGAGAACCGCAATTGATGTCTTCTGTTAGAAAACAACTCAGTCTAAACCTTTGCTTATATTTCCAATAAAAATTTCTTGATATATCTTGTAAATTTTACGATTTTTCATGACGAATGGAATCGTAGATGGCTAATGGACTTCAACCCTGATAATCAAGAACCTGGAGGAAATCATCATAACCTTCCATTCCAATCAATTTGGCTAATATTGTTGCTTAACATTTCCTTTCTCCTTGTTTACAGGGACCAGGCTCAAAGATTCAAGTTCTCCACTGCACCATCAACGCCAAGTGCAAGTAGAACAAGTTTTGTTGCTCTGATCTTAACCTTGTATGCAAATTTTGTGAGGTAACAGATAACGAAATATGGGATTCTGAAAAAGCTCGATTTATTCGTAATCTGAAATGAGTGATTCAGGTAAAATAGCATCTATTTTCATTGTTGAATGCAAAGCTTGTATCACATCAAGTAGTATTATTTGTAAGCATTGTATCATATTTGATGCATCTCTGCAACTGAGGTTTTTGAAGCTCTTGTCTCACTTGATTCCGTAGCATTTTCATACCCAAGATCGAATGAAGCAGCTAGCATTTTAACATTCCAGTCTTTATCATTTCACTGCATAACTGAAAAGAAAAGAATCACAGAGACAGACAACGACTGCATAAGTATAGCTGCTGTTCATTTCATTTGATTTCATCTTAAGTTTCGGATATTGTATGATATATTTATTATATTAAAATAACATTTTTATTTATTTTTATTGTAATATTAATTTTTAATTAAAATGTTAATTTATATTACTAATTTTTTTTTAATTTTTTCACTTTTAAAATATTATGAAGTATATTATTTTAATATTTTAAACATATATATATATATATATATATATATATATAATTATGTAAAAAAATTAAGTTTATGTTTCTCAATCAAATATAAAATTAAATATCTTTAAAATAAAAAATCAAAGTGTTTTATTAAATACTGCTCTTAATTTTAATGTATATATTTTAATCATTATCTTTAATATTTATCAATTTACATGCATTATAAAAGTTCGTTTTTTCATGAATGTTTTTTTTCTATTAAATTTGAAATATCAAAAATTTCATATTGAAAACACATAAAAATTTTATGTAGAATCAAATTCATAGAAAACATTCATTAATATAAAATGTTTAATTTGATTAATTTTATATTAATTTGATTAATATAAGTTTAAATATATTGAGAAAGATGCACACGTTAGTATTTGACTATTCCATCAGTTTGATTATGAATTTTTTTGTTGAATTTTGATGAAATTGTGTACACTACAAGTAATTTATTGATTATTAGTAAAAAAATTTAATGAAATTGTGTACACTACAAGTAATTTATTGATTATTATTTATTATTTTTCTTCGATTGATACTTTTATTTATATTATCTTTATTTTTTTTTTATTTTTTCAAGTTGATACTCATACATACTTCATTTCCATGGAATTGATTTTATTATTTTTTAATTAACACATTTTAAAAAATCTCTCAAAATACATCTCTCATTTTGATGATCGAGACTTTTTCATTCATGTTTCTAGTTTTTTATTTTAAATTTATTTTAAGTTAATTAATTTTAGGTTATAAAAATAATTTATTTTTTGATATAAATATAATTGAATTAAATTAAATTGAATATCAATTCATTTAACTTTTTTATTATATTTATTTAATTATTTTGAATTTTAAATTAAAAATGTTAATTTTGTTTTTTCGAATAAAATCAAACTAAACTCAAATGGAAAAGAGATGACCAACCGAAGATACGGGAGCATTCTGCCAATCAACACATTCACAGTTTTCTTGTGTTTCCTGCCTATGCAACCGCAACCACTAATAAAAATTATTAATATATTAAAATTTATTAGTTTAAATTTACATTTAAAATAATCAGATAATAAATAATAAAACTATTAAATATTTTTTTATATCAATTAATATAATTTTATTTATGTTTTACATGTTTCTTTATATATATATATATATATATATACATACATATACATGACTATTTATTTTATTTATTTTCCAGAATAACCCATTTTAAATTATGGTTGATTATTTTATTTTTTCTTAAATTTAATTAAATTTTGTGCATTTATAATATATGTATTATTTATAAGATTTTATTTAATTTTAATTATTTAAAGTTATTTTATAAGTATGATGTTTTATTAAAATATTTTTGAAAGAAATTTAATGAATAAGTTGTTAAGTTTCATTAAAGTTAAACAAAATTTATTTAAAAAGATTAAAAATTAAATAGAATTAGAAAATCACTAGATTCGTTTATAATTAGAAAAAAAAAATATTTTATGAAATATTAAATGTCAAAAATATTTGATTTTTTTGTGAAATTTAAAATATTATTTTTAAAAATAATATTTTAAAAATATTTTATTTTTAATATTTATAAAATTTGATATTGATATATTTAATATTTTATTAAACATATATTTTAAATCAAATGAAAAATTTATATTTATCAAATTATTACTTATTTGTCACTTACTTCAGTCTTAGCGTAGAAAACATTTCCAAGCAATAAGAGTGATTGCATCTTCAACAGATCAATTCTCAGTTGTCTGCATCAACAATTCTCACCTGATCCAATGGCTGACGTCTCCCTTATATTCTTATCATGGCAAGTGATACCCACTTCTGCCATCTCTGCCATTGATTGCCTTATGGGCCTTGACTTCCAAGCTAATAAAACTCCGGATAGAATGGGGCAAGTTGCAGTCTTTTTTTCTTCAATAAATACTAATCATACTGTTCCTGTACAATTTCGTGGATAGATATTTATCGCCCTTTTTCCCTTTTTCTTTTCCAACATACATGAAAATGGCGAAGTCCGAGCCGAATATTTCCATCGTCTTGTACGGCACTGTTTGCTTTTTTTTAAGTTTTATAACTATCACTCTTTCAGCTCCTCAGGATGCTCTTGTTCTTCAACTTCCGGGTTTCACTGGTGCAATTCCTTCTAAACACTATTCTGGGTATGCCTTCATTTTGTTGATTTTGTTTTTTGTTTTTTTCCGTTTAGTTTTATGTCCAAGCAATTTGTTTTCTTGGAAGTTCAATAAATTTTCAAGATATTTTCCTGTTTCAGCATTTTCCCAACTTCTGGGAACTAAAATTTTTGTGATCGTTGAACAGTTTTATTGTTTGAAAAGGACCGATTGGGAGTTTATTTATTTACTTTGTTAATTCAATTTGAAGGTATGTGACTATTGATGAAATTCATGGCAAGAAATTGTTTTATTACTTCGTGGAATCTGAAGGGAACCCATCAAAGGATCCTGTCGTTCTCTGGCTTAATGGAGGACCTGGATGCTCTAGCTTTGATGGATTTGTATATGAGCACGGTATTAATCTGATAAACTCCTCTTTCTTTTAATCACATTGAGGGTTTAAGTACAGTATTAATCAGATGCATCAGAGGTCTCATCTGGTCAACTATGCATCATGTTCTTTGATAGTTATTCTACTAGATCCTTTAGTTGAAATATCCTTCGGTTGTTTGTGGATTTCTGTTCTGCACCAGATTTACTATTCCCTATAATGATTCCAACTTCTGTTAGTTTTTCATGTTATTTTCCGAATGATCTCTGACTTTGATTTGTTAATTGATATCAATTTAAAGAGAGTGTGCTTTGCTTTCAATGTATGTATCATGTAGGTCCTTTCAACTTTGAAGCAGCAAATACATCAGAAAGTCTTCCCAAGCTGCATCTGAATCCATATAGTTGGTCCAAGGTTGACTATTTTTTTTTGCAGAAATGAATTCTTTTGATGCTATTAGCACTAAAGAAGACTGGAATTTTAGACAGTCAAGTTCTCTATTGCTCTTTGCTTCCAGGTTTCCAACATTATATATTTAGATTCCCCTGCTGGTGTTGGGCTCTCTTACTCTAAGAATGCAACTGATTACATCACTGGTGATGCAAAGACGGCCTTGGATTCTCATGTTTTTCTTCTCAAGGTATAATTGAAAACCCAAGAAATCGAAATTGATATTATGCAGATATTTTATTGTTTTACAAATAAAAACCTGAGTCTTACCAATTTGCTTTTCGGAAAACAGTGGTTTGATCTGTACCCCGAATTCCTCTCCAACCCATTCTTCATTGCTGGTGAGTCATATGCAGGAGTCTATGTGCCAACCCTTGCTTATGAAGTAATGAAAGGTAAGTTCTCATTATCTTCTTTGTTCAGTTGCATTGCGTATGCCATGACGATTTAAAGGTGTGTTCTTCCTATGGATACTTGACAGGAATTGATGCTGGTACGAAGCCTATCCTCAATCTTAAGGTATGTGTTGCCGGGAAGCTGCTTGTCAAAGTTAGAACTTATGGCTTGAATTATAAATCCTTTCTATGTAGGGATATTTGGTGGGAAATGGAGTTACAGATGATACGTTTGATGGCAATGCTCTTGTTCCGTTTGCACATGGAATGGGCCTGATCTCTGATGACCTATATGAGGTGGGTATAACATGTCATTCAAATTTCAAAATATGGATATTTCATCTGTGAACGTTCTTCTGGTTAATGTAAGTTGCATATGGCAGGAGGTGAAAAATGAATGCAAGAATAATTTCTACGAGCCTGCTGACGAAGTTTGCAAGAGCAAGCTTCAGAAAGTTGATACAGTGAGGAACAGCTTTACCGTAGTTTCCAAAGCAGCAGTTTGAATGTCTGAACTTTGCTCTTTGGTTTACTCAACATTTTTTTTTTCTTAATGCCAGGACATTCAAGGGTTAAACATGTACGACATTCTGGAACCATGTTATCATGCAACTAATCTAAAGGAGGATATAGACATTAAAATAAGGTTACCTTCGAGCTTTCTGGAATTAGGTGAGACTGATAGGCCTCTTCCTGTGAGAACAAGATTGTTCGGTCGTGCCTGGCCACTTAGAGCTCCTGTAAAAGATGGTATTGTTCCGACTTGGCCTCAGCTTCTCAATAGCCAAAGTGTGCCATGCACTGTAAGTCAATGATGTTTATACCTATGACTTCCATTTACCTCCAGGAATTGTCCTTTGGATTCTTATTTTACCTTTACACTTCATCATATACATCCTTCTGAATACGTAACCTGAATATATAATCATAATATCAAAAACAACCATTTCCAGTTCATTTTCGGGTTTAATCTGCATTATCAACTCTTGCAGGATGATGAAGTTGCCACATTATGGTTGAACAATGCAGCAGTTCGGAAAGCAATCCATGCTGACGATGTAAGTCTAGACAATTTTGTTTTCATACAACATTTTCCAGAAACGGTTTCCTGATGGAACTTGGAACCTGACAGGAAAAAACAAGTGGTATCTGGGAATTATGTACAGATAGAATCTTCTTCTCGCATGATACTGGAAGCATGATCAAATACCACAGCAACCTCACTATGAGGGGATTTCGAGCACTCATATTCAGGTAAATGTCCAAGCTTTCGACTCTACTGCGCAATCTTGACAGTGGCTGTTCACACTGTTTTTTCGCAGCGGTGATCACGATATGTGTGTTCCATACACCGGGAGTGAAGCATGGACAAGATCAATGGGATACAAAATAGTGGATGAATGGAGACCATGGTATTCCAAAGGACAAGTTGCTGGGTAATTGCATCTTCTTTAGCCAAAAATTACCTGATCTACTCCCTCAATTAGTTGTTTTTCTTATTTTCTTAAACCGTGACATCCTTCATGTGATCGAATCATTCTACGTGACCATCATACATAGTAAGAATAAAGAATCCATATGATCGATCCCAATAACAACTTAGTTAACTGGAGTCGAGTCGTAACAGTACTTCTCATGTCCAGCTTTCTTGGAACCAACTTGAACAGTTCTGTATAATCGTTGTTTCTGGTTGGCAGGTATACACAAGGGTATGAAAACAACCTCACCTTTTTAACCATAAAGGTAAGTTACTTTCAGTTGAACTCTCTGCCTTTCTCAGTTAACCAAATACTAAAATCCAAGGTTGTATGATGGAACAGGGTGCTGGACATACAGTTCCAGAGTACAAACCACAAGAGGCATTGGATTTTTACAGTCGTTTCCTTACTGGGAAAACACTATAAGCAAGAACAAGCATGAGACTTGGAAGCATTGCATCAGAAACTGGCTGTAGCTAGTTTATGTTTTATTTATTGGTGAAGAGCATCATATCATATCATGCCATAAAGCTTTTGATTTTACCACATTTTAACAGGAAACAGTTTCATTTATCATCAATGCATTCCAACACTTAATTGATGTAATCTACATTTAGCTTTATTTAACTTCAATATGTTTTTTAAATAATATTTATTTTATGTTTCTATTTATATATGTATATATATATTTTTATTAACTGAATATCTCCACTATATTCATTCAAACAAAATTTGAATTTAACATTAAATAAATGCTGGACCAAAAAACATAAATAAATATGGCCAATGAAAATGCGTCTGTGATGTTGGAGCCTCACAGACCTGTCCCCAAACCCTTCGTTGACTCCGCCCACTCTTATGTAATAGTGATACTCACCGCAGAAAGCTACCCGTCAGTTGATGGCTTCTTTCTGACAGTTACTGGTCCACTAGAAATCAATGGCTTCAATCTCGGTTTCTTCTCATTGCTCCAATCTCTACTACAACAACGTCGTATCACTTCCGAGGTGCAACGAGAGGCATTTATTCAAAAATGCCTTCTTTGGCTCCAAATTGCCCCCGAAACCTATTATTTCAGTTCCATTATCAAATCACGTAACCCCAAAGCTCCGTGCCGGTCCTGTTATTGCTGCTTCTACCCATACTTTTGACGTCGTCGTCATCGGTGCCGGAATAATCGGGTTAGCTATTGCTCGGCAGTTCCTGATCGGATCGAATCTATCTGTTGCTGTTGTTGATAAAGCTGTTTCGTGCTCT
The DNA here is from genome assembly GCA_948192965.1 of Dalechampia spathulata. Taxonomy (NCBI): domain Eukaryota; kingdom Viridiplantae; phylum Streptophyta; class Magnoliopsida; order Malpighiales; family Euphorbiaceae; genus Dalechampia; species Dalechampia spathulata. Next base: position 22,618 of record CANYBF011417661.1, on the reverse strand, counting down.
GGAGCCACTGGCGCAGGTAATGGATATATCCTTTTTCCTTGCGAAGTCTGTTTTAAAAAGTCTAAAATTACTGGTTACAGGTCAAGGCTACATATGGATGGTGCACAAGTCACCTGAGAGTGACACGTGGGATTTAACAATGCGTAGCCACAAATTGTGGAAAATTCTTGCAAACAGCATCCATGATCAAGGCTTGAATCCACTTGAGGTGTTAGGCTGGAAAAAGACTGGTAGTTCACTTTAATTTTTTTATCTATTGAACCTTTTGGATTTGTTTTTTCTTTTCTTTTCTTTTTTTGTGATGGCGATTTTGTGTTTTATGGTGGTGGTTGATATTTGTATTTTTCAGGAAGTTTGTTAGTAGGCAGAACAGCTGAAGAGTCTGAGGTGTTGAAAAAGAGGGCGAAGCAACTATCTGAAGCTGGATTGGGAGCTGAATTTTTGTCTAGCAGTGACTTGCATTCGGAAGAACCTGAGTTGCAAGTCGGAGAAGGTGGTGGCGCAGCCTTCCTTCCTGATGATTGTCAATTGGATGCTCATCGTACCGCTGCATTTATTGAAAAGGTTCTTTTAACTCTTATTTTACTTAATTTATCTCACTTGATTGTTTGAAATGTTCTACATTGTATTGATTTATATGGTTTATCATGCGTAGGCCAACAGACAATTTGCTTCTAAAGGGAGATATGCAGAGTTCTATCATGATCCGGTGCTAAGTCTATTGAGGTTTGTCCCTTGTCATTCTTTTTATTTGCTCGAGCAGTACTTATTGTTCTTAATTCACAATTTTCTTCTTGAGAGATCATATGGTGTTCTGAGATTAGTGTCTGTGTTCAGATCTAGTAATGGAGAGATCGAAGCTGTGCAGACTTCCAAGAATACCTTGTATAGTAAGAACGCAATTATAGTTGCTGCTGGTTGCTGGAGTGGATCTTTGATGCATGACCTATTTATAGAGTCTGATACTGCTATAAATGTCCCCGTTAAGCCGCGGAAGGTTTGGATTAGGATGCGAACCTGACATTTATAAAATAATTTATTTCATTTCTGGTTTACTGAGGTTTTTTGTATTTCTTCCTATATTGGTCTTAAATCTCTTTCCTAACTCTTTTTTCATTTCCTTTGACTTTGGCTATTTTTAGTTAATGCCACTGCCTTGCTCTCAACCTCTAATTAATCGCTATTTGCAAAACGCTTCTCAAACACCACAAGTTTTGCTTGACATTCGTTTTACCGTGATTGATACTTTGATATTCCCCGGGGTTTATGAACCTGCTTATAACTCTTTAAAATATAATACTTTAAACTTTGGAATGATAAATATGGAACAATATATAGGCATTATTTCTACTTAATAAGTAATGTAATTACTTTAATTGGGATCCTTATAATTCAGCCTAATTAGGATAGCCTAAATAGGAAGAAAAATATTCTACAAAATAGGAATACGAAATAATATCTTATAGCGCTTCCTCTCAAGTTGGAGTGAGAATCTTAATCATGGTCTGACTTCTTACAAATATAATAAACTTGGATACCGTAAATTTAGCACTCCTCTTAACATCTAGGTATTTGAGTTGGAACAAATAATATGATAAGATAATCATCCAAAGAAAGAAGTAGTAGCAGAAGGCAGCAACAAGAGTAGGAATTTACCAAGAAGATAATTATCTCATCCTTTGACAGGGTCACCTGCTTGTTCTTGAGAACTTTGCCCCTGTTACTGTGAATCATGGCGTGATGGAGGTGGGTTATGTTGATCACGAACAGACAGTGAAACACAATAATTCATCAGGACCAGTGGATTCCAGGAAAAACTTGTCTATCTCAATGACGGCCACTATGGATGCAACAGGAAACCTTCTTCTTGGTAAATCTTTATTTATCTGGCTTTTGACTTTTTAATTTTATCTGTTCTTCAACTTTATGGGGGTGATCTTTCTATACTGATTTTAACATATTGGTATTTGTTTCGTTAGATAAATTCTCTTTTAATGCTTGGCTTTGCAAAACATGTTGACATTGATATGCACTCGGGTCAGTCACCACCACCTATTTCCGTTTTATAGGTAGCAGCCGTGAGTTTTCAGGATTTAACACTGAAGCAGATGAATGCGTTGTTGCTAGCATATGGAACCGCGCTGGAGAATTTTTTCCCAAATTGAAAGAGCTGTCCCTTGGGGACTTCACTGCCTGCAGAAAACTGAGAATTGGATTACGCCCTTATAGTGAGTTCAAATGATAGGGAATTTGTGGAGAAGATAACAAAAGATTTTCTAAATGAAAAAAAAAAAATTCAACAATTTGAAATGTACACTTCGGGCCACTGCCTTGTATGAATTGACTAAATTTATTTTGCTGGTTCCAGTGCCAGATGGGAAGCCAGTGATTGGGCCTGTTCCCGATTTTCCAAATGTGCTCATTGCAACCGGGCATGAAGGCGGAGGACTTTCTATGGTTATAATTTTATACCTTTGCTCTCTCTTTGAAGTTCAGTAGGTCTAATTATCCAGTTTTGGTATATTCCGGCTAAACTGGCTGTATTACTGCAGTTCTCAGCTAAAGTGAACCATGAATGTTACCTCTTTGTGTTGATATTTTTATTGCATGAAAATTGCAAATAACTGGGTCTCTAACTCTCCAATTAGAATGACAGCATCTTAGGTGATCGATTCATTGTTTCTGTGTACTTTCAGGCTTTGGGTACTGCTGAAATGGTTGCAGATATGGTGTTGGGGAATCCTGAGACAGTCAATAGTTCCCCATTTTCATTTCATGACCGATGTTGATACAGCATAGAATCAACAGACTGATGCATTGACAGGCTGATTAATGTCCAGGGCTGCTGGGGAAACCTCGTGTTCACAAGGAATAAAGTCTTGTTCTTGTAACTGAATTGTCGGTATACCTTTCCTCTACATACATGACTTTTCCTCTGTCTTTAGTTTTGGTTGTGTATGTTGTTTTTGACATCTTTATTATCCACACATATTTTGTACTTGCTTTATCCTCTCCTTTCTACATCCACATTTCTTGCATATCTTAGGAAAGGATTACCTGAGATGGTTTAGTACCCATTCTTTTTTTTTGCTGTTTATAGTTTCTCTAAATAATCAAGTGATTGGTAGGGTTTGAGTCCAACTCATAAAAGTGACCCAAATGGGGTTGCACAAAACTAATTGGTTTGTGCTAAGCTCTAATATATTCCACTTATATACCACTTAAACTCTTTACATCTTTTCCACGTGAGATTTTCCAACAATATTTATATTGTTATTTCTGCTATTTTTATTGCTATTTTTCACACTTCTTTTGGGGAGAATGAAATAAATACTAAGTTGAAGAATGTAACAATAGGAAGAGTTATACCACAATATGCGGAGTTTAAGATGCTTGGAACTTTCAGTAAGCATGTTTGAAAATTACTCCATATCGAGGGTGTAACTAGCATACACAATTAAGACTACATTGAAGTTGTTTTAAATGGATATGCTGTTAGGAATTCCTTTTCCAGTGATGCCTCCTCTGGATCCAACATTTGATGTAGCCGGGTTGAGAAGTTCGTATGGTATATTTGCAGTTCCCCTTCTGTTTCTAAGCATAGAATTTGCATTTCTCTCTGAGATTTTCTTCTCCATCTCTTTAAGATCTGCTTTAAACTTTTCAAATAATTTTTGAACTTCTTTGTTGTCAATCCACTCTGATGGCCTGTTTCCCAAGTACATGTCATCAGAGCTGTGCTGAGAGAGGACCTCTGTCAATGCAATGCCAAGAGCTGTTTCAAATCTTTCAGGCAGCATGTTAAAATAGTAATTATCTGGATCTATTATGAAGTCACCAAATTCTTTTTCCCCTTCCATTGGTATGAATTTTCTGCATTTCATGGGACGATTAGGAGGGTAGCTGGCATATGCATATTGTCCAAAGTTGACTGATGCATGGAAGGCTGATGTGATCCATACGAGGGTTGTTACAGCCTCTATTAGATTAGAGATCGTTGTCATTTCATACCACCATGTTTCATTGCGCTTATCACCATGCCCTACATGTTTAACTTCTGACCACCATTCTTGGATTTCTACGTCGGACCTGATTGAATCATCCTCTTTGTAGAAAATAAAGCAGTAGCCAGTTACCCAAGTCTTAATGGCATGCCATATCTCAATTCCATCTGCTCCATAGGGATAATCCTCAAAGAAGAGCTGAATCCCAGTGGGACTGTCTGGGTCTTCCAGGGCCAGATGTCTGAAAGAACACTTAGCATAAGGCAACAATAGAACTAGATGATAGTACAAGAGTTCTATATTTCACCAACTTGTGTTTCATGAAAATTCTACAAATGTTTTTGTGCTAAGATCTTGTCAGTAGTGATTTTGCAATTATTAAATTAACAATTCCGAGCTTTATTTTTAAAAGAAGTTTAACAATGCATGTCCTGTCAATGTGTAGTGCATGCTATGGTATTTGTAAAGCCAATTCTATTCTTGCCATGAGTAAACTATTGTTCTGGTTTAAGCTAAATATCTAGGTCCAAATGTTAGGTTAGTCAACAAATCAAGTAAATTCTTTTAGTATAAGCCATCGGTTCTGCTTTTGGCCGCTTAACCTTGGTTTGGTGGATCATCAGTTCCTCGCTATGGGGGTGCAATTCAAGCAATGAGCTTACTTTGATTCACTCCTATGTTCTAATAATGAAAGGAAATAAATGAAATTCTTTCATTCAGATTGAAATACCTTTTAAGAAGATCAGCAGGGAGAGCTTGTTCATCAAATCTCCACTCTTTATAGAGTTCAGCAGACAATTCCATTGATACTTCACCAGTAAACAGGGTCTTTTCAAGGATCCCTCCAGAGTTGATAAGAATTCTCTGAGCCAATGCGTTTACATGCATGGTATCTTTAAAATGAGGATCTAATAGCCGATGAATTGGGTGCATAACACTCAACTGTCTTCTAGTTGCTATAATGAATGGTTCAATGACTGCATGAGTGTGCAACCTTCAAATACCGACAACATAAAGAAGAAAAACATTGATCACCGAACAAATAGGCATGTACCTTCTGTTATCAGTTATTGGTTACAAGTAATGATGTATGGTAAATTTCAGTTTGATGATTGTCTATTTGCGTGCAAAGGTCCAAATCCTAGCTGAACGTCCCTTAAATTCAACAAAACGTATTCTAGCAAGATTCACTTCAAATATAATGGAGGGCATTTTCTCACTAATATGTACAATAAACTTAGGTAGGTCACTGGTATAGTTCTCTATCCACAATACTGTTATTTATATTTACTGAATTTTTTTTACTAAAAATACAGAGAATATAGAATAGAAAATACAGGAAGAGAATCACTTGGACGTATAGAAAAAAAAAAAAAATATATATATATATATATATTCAATATGGTAAGATTTTGAACGTATCAGAAGCAGATCTGCTTACCAATGGCTGATTAGCTGATGGTATGCTGAGTCATTAGATGCAACATGAGCTTTAGCAAGTTGCCAAAGTGCTGCATCAGTTCCTTCATTTGCTGGCCAGAACACCCGGCTGATCTCATTGTTTTCAAGAGATTCAGGCAAGCTTAGTTCTATTGCCACTGGCTTCAGTGTGCAATCATCTCTTAAGAATAACAGTGTTCTTGAAGCATATGCACAAACACCATTTTTGTTTATTCTGTCTAAAAAGGGCATCAGATAGTCATGGTGATCCAAGATGAATATCCTCGATTGATACATTGCCTGCTATGTCCAAAGCAGAACCAATAATGATAAATGATCTTATTGCATTCAAAATATGGAATTCTAAATATTGTGTTCTTGCTTGGAATTTAACTGTTGTCTTTACTCTCTTTTTTCGTTACAACAACATGCACTTTCTTTAGAACTTGTGGACTCTTAATAATATGAGACTATTTTACTTTGGTTGTTTGTAATTGTAGAAATGTTGTGGGCTGAAGAGAGTACTGGGCTGAACTCGCGATCATAAATGGGGTGGTATTCATCTTGCATAGACTTATGCTAAGTACCATGTACTACATTTATATACAACTTAAATTCCTTGCATATTTTCCATGCGAGATTCTCCAATAGTAATGGAAAGAGCAGCACAAAGGGGTAGTAGTAATATAAGTACCTGGTAAATATTCAGACCATCTAAGTTGTGCTCTATATCCGATTCTTTTATTGTACTCTCCCCGGTTTTTCCTCCTGGCGGGAACTGCTGCTTGGTGTAATCATATTAGAATGGTGAATACTCATGCTTGAACAGGATTAGTTCATGACATATCTGTGGTATTTGTTGTAATAATGATATTTAGATGTATGACGGAAGTTCTGAATTGATGTTAAGAATCAGTAGAACAATCATTTAAATACAAGTGTTTACAAAATGTGATCTAGACTGTCATGTCTTCATGTGTTCGTATTATGCAATTTGCGACTTGCATTCAAATGACAAATTTCTTCAAGTAAAGTTCCAATTTGATCACAAATTCAGAGCAAACTAAAAATTCAGGAAGTCTGTGCTTAATATTGTAATGAGCATTGTCTTTTACTTATAATAGGATTCTTGCCTAAAGGACAACTATACCTGCAAACATTGAATTCGTGTAGGGTTAATTCCTGCTAGCATTTGATGTCCAAACTCCTCATCATCCCTCCAGGCTAATTCATTTTCTGGAGAATGATTTGCAAAATGAGTTTATAGATATGCTTCAATAAAGAAAATGTAACATCTGTCCTTAACACTTCATAAATTGCAAGAGCAGGTTGTGAGCTGCATCACCTGTTATAATTTGAGGCAATGGAAAACTCTTTGAGTCCTCTTTACTGGCATGGATAATTTCTTTGAAAAGATCGCCTGGTAGAAATTTCTTCAGTTTCTCTTTGATCTTTCCATCAACTACTCGACTTCTCTTCCTAGTAAAGATGTCACGTATCTCATTTAATGACTTGAAGCTAGTTGACTGTTGCTTGAATAACAACTTTGTCTCAGGGATAAGGAAATGTACAGTGGCCTGGATAGTATTAGATATTAGCTCCGAAAGTTTAATGGGACTAAATTGCTCGTCTGCAGGAACATATACATCCAAGTTGATCATTTCTGTTTCGCTCCTGCTTGAGGGACCTATATTTAAGTCAAATTACATGAAAAGTGCAGATAGTGCAGATTTTGTGAAAGAAATTCTAAAAACTGGGTGACAAATAAATAGTACAGTTACCAGTGCTGCTTGGCAGGCCTGTCCTTCCCCTCCGAGGATATTGAAGGATTTCTGAACCACCCAAGACTGGTCTAGTGTGTTTTGGACCTTTGACTGCGCAGCCAAGATGATTGTAAAAATCATAATCGTAGAATCTATCCCATTTGTTTCTCTTTCCAGTTCCATCTCCCCTCAAGCTTATAAGTTCTGACTTCCTTAACTCCACCAGGGAACTAGGTGTTTGGTTTGGCAGATAACACTATTCATGCAACACAATTGTGGAACTTAGTTTTGCTACAATTTGTACATTTTAGAATTTTATGGTTAGGAATATGACTTACTGTGTTTGAGAAGAATAAGCGCTCTGATTTTGTGTTTTGAACTGGATATACCCAAGACCTGCAGTTAAAGTGAATGGTCTGATTGTCTAGAAATTCTAGAGTTGCAGATTCAAGGAAAAATTCATGCTTGTATTGGTTTCTTATGAGAAATGCTCCTGGAATTCCAAAGTCTTTCTCAACACGTAGCTTTATTTGATATGTTGTTGTTTTTGTGCCTTTATGTTTCTTGCTCTTTCCATGCTTGAGATGTGCTTTCTCACTCAACTTTCCTTTGCCTGTTCCTATCAGGGTGATACAGAGTAATAGTTTAGCAAGAATTTGATGCTATGTAAAATATATTGCTCTTTTGTATAGCCTCTATCTTAAAGTAGGTGGGGTACCAGCCTTTGCTTATGAGCTGTTTAAGATTCCAAATGGAAAATGTGTGGAAGTTGAGTGTTGTATAAATAGAGTAGATTGAGATTTTACGGAAACCAATTGGTTCTATGAAAGATGTGTTTCAATCCATTTATTTGATCGCTATTGTAAATGTTATTCACACTCTTTTTGACTCATGAAATTTCTACATGATATCATATGTTTTTGGACTTATGCTCAAATATCTGAAATTGGGTTGGCAGTGAAGTCTACACCCGTTTGTTGACATAGGGTCTTTAAAATAGGCCTAGGCGTTTGTGATGGGTCTCATTGTAGTTCCATGTTTGGCAAGTGACATGACCACAATTCTGAGTTTGACATAGTTCAACCCACGGAGTTTCTAAATGAGCTAAGTTGAAGGTTGTTGTAGATATGATTTGATTGTGAATTCAAATGTAGATAAGTTAGTTCCTGATCTTGTGAGATATCCTAGGATCTCCTTCTATCTACTTTCTTTTGATTTTCTATCCTTCATTTGTATATAAATATGTGAACTATTGAATACAGAAAACACACTTTTCCTTCTACACCATCCTTCATTACAAAGGTGATAGCCTAATCAACATTGATGCGACAACTGAGCAATCTAATGAACAGACTAAACTCTAGGGTCTTAAGGATTATCATTGCAATGCACTAACAGCTTTGTGGCATTGAATTTTCCTAGAAAGTGTGTTCTTGGTGTTTCCATGGAACCGAATGGCATTAAGTTTAGTCTGAATTTGCAATAAGATTAAAGATTAAAGATAAGTCATGCTGCAGGTTATACGTAGCTTTATGTCTAGAAAAAGTGAACATTTGCTAGAGCTGTACTTTTGAGAGCTTAAAGATTTTTTGCTGGTAAATTTTCAGTTTATTCTTTCTGTAGGATAAGGTCAAATGCTCAATACTTTATAATTATATGTATAAAGACAACATGATTATCTGTGATATGTTATAACCATCGTTAAACACTTACTTGGGTCGACAACAGTACCACTATATATCTGTATGGATGTCGATTTCCCTGGACCTGATGTCCCTTGACTCTGTGAAATAACAAGCTGTCCTTTGATAACGTTTTTCGTAGTGGAATGGCTAATCTTGCTATGACTGGTTCCCATGCATGCTTGCAGACTGGAGCGCCGACTGTGGCTTTCCATTTTTGTGTTGTTTTCTCGATTATTCTCGATCTTTGTGGCCAGGAAGCTTTTCTAGTTTTTTATAAGAACCTTGGAGGACATTGGTGCTGCAGTTTTTGGTTGTTGTAATTGATAACTTGAAGAATTCAAGTGTGTTTTTTGCCTGCCTTTAATTAGTAGCTGCTTCTGATGGGTTATCTGGGGCATTTTAAATAAGGTAGATATGTACCTTGCTTACGGATGTCAGCTATGCATCTGAATCTGATCCATTGCTTTGTTGTATGACTTTACTTGTGTCTCAATCTCGTTTGGCGTATGAGTAACTCAGTTTTAACTTGATTGCATTTGCAGGGATACCCAGCTGACAAGTTTAAGTCATGTAGGTTCAGGAACTGTAAGGCTGTTACCAGATGCAATTTTTCAGCTTTACTCTCCTCTTTGATTGCTTGTTGAGTAAATCATATCGGAGACTTGCTGTTAAAACTCTCCCCAACGCTGCTCTGATAAAGGAATTTTTGGCAATATTGTGGAGATAAGTTGACGCAAAATCCCGTGGTTTGGATGGTTTTTACGCTGGCAAACGTAGAATTTTACCAAGCATTTGATTCCACTTCTCAATCAAAGATGCTTTGGCTTCTCTTTGGACAATCTCGGTCTAAAGTTATTATTTATTTGCATGGTTACCAAGTTTCATATTCTTCACACAATCGGAAGTTCTCTTCTCCCCAAGCAAAATAATGCATTTTTTAAAAATATACAAAAATAATGGATTTTTTTATTGAATATTTACAAACATAACGTTTTACAAGTTTATTATAAAAAATTATTATTTGTATAAGAAAAATTGTTTGTTTCTAAAATTTTAAAAGTCAATTTTATAAAATATAAAGTAAAATTTATCATTTTTGCAAATAATCGTAGTAGATGAGAGTAAGATGAAGTCATAGACGAAAAAGAGTATGATTGAATTGTTTGTAGATTTGCAAGTGCATTAATTTCCTGACAGCATCAAATTTGAGTTCTTCAATAAAACAATTTAATACTAGAATTTCTTTATAAGATGGTATTAAGCACCCTCCTATAGTAATTTATATTAATAAAATTATCATATTATATAAATTTAAACTACTATATCGTCTTATACTTATACTTATTTGATTTAATTTTTTAGTTTTTTAAGAAACAAATTCTCTCGTAAAATCATCAATTTTCTAATTCTTTTCTAGAAATATATATTTTTGTTGCTTTTTCAGAAATTCAACGGAAAAGGCCCATTTTATTGAGGGAGAATAGGCCCGTTATTAGTTAGCCTAACATTTTGACTCGCCCGTTGGTAAGACGGACCCTTTCAATCACTTCCCTTCAAAACCCTAATTCCCAAACTCTATAAATTCTTCTATCCGCACAGCACAAAGTCATGAGTATGCTATCCGTCATCTCGTTGCTGGACTTTGGTGAGTCGGTGGATTTTCGATTTTTGTTTCAATTTACTATTGTTACTCGAATTCTTTGTGATTAGTAAAGAGATTAGGCGAAAGCAAGGCAGCTTCTTGATCGGATCTAAGAAACTTGTGTACGATCCGTTCAATCCAATATCTAGACCTTGCGAAACGTAATGCAGTCAGTGTCACTCGCCTGAATCTGAAATCTCCACCTGATTTTTCAGGCCCTTTTATCACTGTCATATTATTGGCCAGTCTGTTTTGTTTATTAGTTTAATTCGTTAGGAGAGAAGAAGCAAACGCACTCTGTCCCAAAACCGTTTGATAGAAACATGTTTTGAGGCAATTTCTTCGTTTGCAAAATCATTAAACTTCCAACTTACTCGCCCATAAGATTGGTTGAAGCTGTAATCTTAATGGGCACATGGTTGGATTACATTCCCCTCATTGTTCTTTCTCCCTCGCTTAAAATCATTCTGTATATGTTTTGCTTGATCCCAAGTTACTTATTCAATATGACGGACTTTACAAAGAACATAATCTCCCGCTGCCTCCAAGATTCCATCAAGGAGTGTTGATTACTAGAACTTGGATATTTGGACTTTGAGTTGAACCATGAATCGACGAGTATATAAAGAGAACTCAGTTTCAGAACTAAAATTGAGGTGGATAGGTTGATGCAGCATATGGTATGGTACAATAGGCAGCAGTAGATTCATCAACATAAATAGAATACGAAAACAGAGTAGTTATGAGTGGAAAAGTTGATGCATGAATGTAAGGCAAGTGGGCGAAGGATTAATCTGAGGTTGCAGATGTTTACTCCATAGGAGGAACCAACGCATGAAAAAATAATATGGCATTTTATGTATTACATGAAGAGCATCAACTTTAGGCAAATGGTATGATGGATTAAGCAACGGACAATCACACACAATCACCTTTCAATTACTTTTATATCAAATTAATAACGCATAATATTTTATTTTCATAATACTATATTAAGTTAAATTAAATTAAAATTCTATTATTTATATATATATTTGAGGGAAGAAAGGTTCTAAATTATGGACATCTAAATTAATTTTTTGAATATTTAATAGTCAACCATAATACTATTATCATTAAACATTTTACATTTTAGCTTCAAATTAATATTTAAACATTAAATATTAACACCTGCTAATTCACACTTAAAACACTTTTAAAATGGTTAACCATTTTTAAAATTGGTAAACACTCGCACATATAAATATATTAGCCTAAATTTATTTAAATATTATTTTATTAATGATTCATACAAATATGGATCGGGTCGGTTTGGAATCGAGTTTTGGCGGGCGAGTAAAACTGAAATCCAAATCTTTTTATATTGTATTAAACAGATACGGGTTGTCGGACATCCCTAATTTGCCCCCGAAATAAACACAGAACCGGGGCCATCATGTTGAATCCAAAGCCTCTGTAGAGACAGAACGGATGAAAATGGTGGTCATAAAGAGGAGAGTAGCATCTACATTCTGCAATTCTTATCACTTCAAGAAAATGTTGTTGAATCCTTCGTTCCTCTCTCCTTCCTCTTCCAATTCACCTCTTTACAGAACCACCAGGTATTTCTCTCTTTAATTTTCTTTTTTCATTTCCTATGCCAGTTGCCATTTTCAATTGGTTCTCATCTCTCCTCCCTTAGATCGGCAGTTGCTTTCAGTTATTGTTTTTTATTCTGATCGGTAGCGTACCAATTTTTTTCACGATCCGAAAAACTTGGGGATTTTGAATTTTGATAGAAATGGAATCATGTTGTTGATAGACTTCGATTGAATTTGAATTCTCACTACTTCATTCGATAAACTGTCGCAAAAGTTGTTCTTAGGGTTTGTCGCTTGGTCGGTGCAAACTTGAAATTAAAATTATTGAATCTAGTTTCAATCAAAGGCCTTTTGGAGGGTTTTTTTTTTCTGTTCAAGATTTCTTGGGATTTCCTTCTCTTGCGTAAGACCTGAGTCACATACTTCTTGCAGATGAATTACTTTCAGTTTCACTAATATACTCATATATGGTTTATTCATTTGTTTTCTCAAATCCCCTTTTCACTGCGATGTGCGAATGCTTTAATATAGCACTACTATTCATCAATCTTCTACGCATGTAGTGCTGTGATTGATTTTAAGTTATACGGCTCCCGGAAGATTTACTTCCAAAAATGAATTTTCACAACGTTTCTATCAAGATCAACTGACATTTCATTAGTTTGTTCGACGTCATATGCAAGGCATTTGCTCAGGCACCTGCACATGGGCCAGTCAACATTATCAAAAACTCTTATTTTGGTGGACAACGCTGGATTCACTTCGTTCTTAAACTAAATAATGTTGAAAAGGATGGTGAAGCACCGCATGCTTCTGAAGAAAGCACAATGGTCGAAAGTTGTGGTGGTGCTAAATTGAAGAGGAAAAAGTTGAAAGGAAAACGGGCAGTTGTCAGGTGGCTCAAGTTCTTCAGATGGAAGAAAAAGAAAGAGTATGAAAGAATGACGGCAGAAGAAAAACTTCTGTACAAGCTGAAAAAGGTTAAATTAAACTTCAGTTTTTGGTTCTCTGTTGGTTTGTACTCATATAGGAAATTCTTGCATCAATTGGGATGAAAAATTGGTAGAATTTACGAACATAGTCTTCCCTATTGTGGCTTTTGCCGCTTGCCATTTTGAGGTGAAGTGAGCTGAGTTGGTTTCAGGAATGATGTGAACTTTGAAGTTCGATATGATTATGCCTTTATAATATCTTTCTTCATTTAATTTAAGCAATGGATTTTGTAGCCTTTCTCTTCTCGATGTCAGAGCTACAAGTCCTTTCTGGTTATGGTATGCCTCTCTTCCTTTACATTCAGCGAATCTGATTTGCCAGACTTTCTATTCTTGCAGGCTCGAAAGAAAGAGGAAAGGTATGTTCAAGCTTTGAAGAAGGTTGAACCTGCAGAATCATCAGAAACAACTCATGATCCAGAGGTATTAACTCCAGAAGAGCACTTCTTCTTTTTAAAGATGGGCCTCAAGTGCAAGAATTACGTGCCAATTGGAAGGCGTGGGATATACCAAGGTGTAATTCTTAACATGCACTTGCACTGGAAGAAGCATCAAACTCTACAGGTAGTGGTGAAGACATTTTCGCCTGAGGAGGTCAAAGAGATTGCTGCTGAGCTAGCACGTTTAACAGGAGGAATCGTATTGAACATTCATAAAGAGAATACAATAATCATGTACAGAGGGAAGAACTATTCCCAGCCACCCACAGAAATAATGTCACCCAGGGTCACTCTTTCCAGAAAGAAGGTTATTTTCTTCTCTTTATGCCCCCCTTTCTGAAGCTTTGATGAATGATTTAGTGAAGTTTCTTGAACATCCAGTTTCCAGCATTTTAGATTGAGCAATTGAATTAGGATCTAGTTCCTCCTTTAAGGATGCGATCTTTTGTGGTAAACAATGTTTTATTTAATCACTTGTTTAATTTGGTGCCTAAGCATCCTTATCATCCGGAAAAATTTTATACCTTATCCGGTGAACGCTTGCAAATGGAACTGAGACATACCTGCAAGGGGTTCAAGAGCTTAAATTCCCATCAATCTGCTTATTTTAAATTCCTTTATATGCATCTTTTTTGCAGGCTTTGGATAAATCAAAGTATAGAGATGGCCTTAGGGCAGTCAGGAGATATATTCCTAAACTGGAACAGGAACTTGAGTTGCTTAAAGCACGGGGCGGAGCCAAGACTGAAAGGGGATCGGATACTGCAGCAGATGAAATACTAGAGACTAACACTGATGGTTCCATGTCTGGGGGCACGTCAACCATTCCTATGGAGAATTCAGAAAAGTTGAAAGAAATTATGCATGGGCAAGAAGAATGCTCTGAAGAAGAATCTCCTATGGATTTGGAAATGTTATCAGATTCAGAAGATTTATCTGACATTTTTGAGAGCGACTCTGATACAGAGACTCGGGAGACAACCCAACCCCCACTTTACTTGGATGAGTTTGAGAAGTTTCCAGTTCAAGGTGACGGAGAACCGGATGACTTTGAGGAGCACTTACTCCAACTAACGCGGGACTCGAGGAAAGCCGAGCCATCTGAAAATGGTGCAGATGAGCCCTCCTTTGACGATGTTGACCGCATGTTTCTTCGTGCTGCCTCTCTTCTCAAGAAAAAGAGAAGATAGGAAGTGCAAACTTTAATGTTTGTTCTTCTTCATGGCTGATGTTGCAATCAGATGGCATTAACAAATCGGGAAAAAATGTACAAAACTGTTCAAAATACAGGTTAGCAATCTGATTTTTCCAGCTGCTCATTTTCAAGTTGTTTTACATTGTTAACAATTTCCTGAACCTTATCCGACAAGTGATTAGTATGTTCCTCAATGTACGCCAATACCGTACGTAATTGTTCTTGGTAAGCAGCGCACTGACGTTTACATCTATGTCTTTCATTGTTAAGCTCGATGGTAAGTTCCCGTATTTTCCGGTCCTTTTCATCCTGAAAATGAAAGAATTTAAAGAGAAGATGGAATAAGAGTGCTATCGTTCTCGGCCAGCAAGTAGAGACTGAAAGCAGAAATAGAGAAATCCTCCCCTATATTAGATATAGTTTTAACTTTGAAATTGGTTGGAGACGGCCATTGAATTACAACTAATATTCAACAAGATGTACAAGTAACCTTCATCTCAAAGAATTCCCCAGGTGTAGAAGTAACACACCAACAAAAACGAAGGCTCACATACCTCATTTACCAAACCTTTTGCAGCTCCTCGCCATGGTACTTCACTAGGAGACATTAATGCGTGGTTATGTTCTTTTATAAATTTCGTGACAACCCACTTTATTCCATCCCTTAAAGCTACCCTCATCATAGCAGGACAGCCTTCTCGTGTTATCGGTGGAGGAGGAAGAACTCTATCTTTTCTGTATATGTATTTCTTTTCTCGAAAACCTTCTTTAGAGCAAACAAAATCCTGACCGATAACAACGTTATTTACTCTAGAGCGCCGGTTGTGATGAATACGCACAGAAAACCCTGTATTCCTGCCATAACCAACATAAGATTCACGAGCATCATCTCTTGACCTGAATTCCATGCCAACGTAAGGTTCTATAATGTTGCACATTGTCGGTAAACTATCATTCGACTGCTCTATGATCTTGTCAACTTCACCTAGACATAAATCAATATTTTTCGAAAGTTCATCATCTTCAAAATCATGCCTGTCATAATTTCCAACTCCAAAACACCTCTCACTATCGTCTGAATCGTATGCTTGATTAGATGAGTTTTCCATGCTCTAACTGTAGATTCTGGGAAGTTATCACAATCATCCAATAACTGCAAAAAGAAACGCACAATCAAATAAAACTTGTCAAGTAATACATGCATAAATGATGTGTTCTGAAAGCAAAGAAATCACGTCATCCACAAACGCTAAACCAGGAAAAGCGTCGAGATCAGTACATCCTATCCAAGGAAAGCAGCAGCATCTTTAGCACTTGGAGATCAAAGTGCAAAAGGCTAGCCGAACAGGAGAGAACTGCAGTCCGTATCTCAAAGTTTTGGGAGTCTTAAAGATGCAAAAATTCTTCGCAATTGAATCATGTCTAATCCATTCATACGTTTGAGAAAGAGTCATTATAGCTAGCACTCCTGAGTCTTTTCACGTTTCAACTCAAGCATAAAAACGAATAATGATAGCAAACATTCTAAAAAGAAATGAAATCATGCATAATTTTATAAAATTCAGCTACTACTAACAATGCCGGGATTTTGACGTAGAAGTGATACCAAATGTGAACCCAATTTTACTCCCTTATCATGACATTCCAAACTGGAGTCTAATAAAAAGTTATAGTCTTGAGAGAACTCTGTAAGATGCATGAACTGCAAGTTCAGTAAGGCAGAAGTAAATACGCTGTCATCTTAAAAAAACTCCACCCGAAATATCTCGGCTCAATACTTCAGGAAGATGGTCAATGTGATTATGAGCTATATACGATTGAAACAGGATGACTAGAACACAAATGTTTTGTACAATTACAAAATTCCATTTTGGTCTATGATAGTGTGTTAGGCATTAAAGGCAACATGATTCAAAGATGAATGTGAAAACAAACAGGAATGGAGGAAGTTTGTGAATGTATTAGAGAAAAGGAAAGCGCATTCCGTTAAAGACAAACTAATTAGACAGGTCCGTTAGAAAAGTAGACACCCTTATGGCGAAGGAAAAGGGGAGGGAAATGCAGACCTAAAATCACAAAAAGATGAATCATTCAAACACATCCAAAACAACACAAACAATTCATATGATGACACGGTTAAGAATTGACCATCAATGATATTACTGGTAAATATTACTTATTTAGGTCAAGTAATTGGGAAAATTTCAACTTAAAATATAAAGATAAGTTCTATCCTCATCGTATAGAAGTTTTTGTTTCAAGCCAATGCATGAAACAAGGATCATATCACTAGTAGCTATTTATAAGCATCTGTACCTTGACATTATAAATATTCATTAACATTAAAAATATATTTGAAACAATTTATGGCCACTGAAAAGCTTAGAAAAGATAATTGAGTTAATTAACATAAGGAAAAGTGCAGGAGTATTCATTGTTCTATCGTATACTACTATTTCTGTCAAATCATTCACCCAAGTCCAATTCATGAGTTCACGTTGTGGAGGAGTTCCGCAAGATGAAAACTCTGGCTTTTGGTTCTTTTTGTACTTCTGTTTTCTTCTTATTATGCCCTAATTTAATAGGAAAACAAACGGAAAACATTCAAAGCTAACTAAGAAGCATGTCCTTGAATAACAGAAGGAAAGGAAATAAAAAGAATAAAGGGCTTTAACTAAGAAGAAGCAGAATTCCATCTCTCAAACAAAAACCCTTTCTTCAAATATAGAAGAAGAAGAAGAAGAAGAATTAGGGAAGAAAATGAACGTGTCGATGAGCGTACCAGAGTCTGTGAAAACCCTAGGATTGCAGAGGGTATTTGAGGAAGCACCGCAGACATGATAGACGGGAGATGTACCCGATCACATCTTTATTTTTCCTTTCTAATCATTTGGACCCACCAATTTGTCTCCGTCAATGAACTTAAAACGGCCGTATCGTCCTTTCTTTTCCCGTAAACAGCGGAACGACTGGTCGTTTTATTCAAACGGTCACTTGAAGTCTTGGGAGAAGCACACCGAGCTCTTTATTAAAGTTAAAGTTAATCATATTTGGTTCTTCATGTGGGTTTTCCTTATTTTTGACAACAGAAACTTGCTGGATCTTATGTGGTTGTATGTGGAATTCGATTTCTTTGGTTTGTTCTAACTACCGAGTAAAGGGAGGGAATTGGGTTTGGTTTCCAGGTCCATAAGGGTGGGGATCGACCGTGTGAAGTTTGTATTGCCTCTGACGGGTACAATCACAGAGGAGTTGATGCTGTTAAAATGAGTTTGTGATTCTGATACAGAGTATGACAAAGATGTATTCATGACAGGAGACACCGTGACTAAAGCTAAAGAGTGATGCCATGGCAGGGCTATCTACGGTAGGAAAACTTTTGCACTTGAGATTCAACTTCGCGCACATTGTCAACAATTATTTGAATTTTTGATGAGACTTCTTCTGTTTGTTCCTCGACGTTGTTCATAAAACTAAGCAATCTTTCTCTGTAAATTGCACATAATTGCTCCTGATGCTCCAACTCCCTACTTAGTTCTTCAATTTTCTTGTCTTTGTCGCCCTACACGCGCCAAAACATTATCAATTCCCCCAGTATTATCCTAAAATTGAATTCAGAATAAAATGATGGGAAGCTTATGTGAAACTTGTTCTGTTTGATGCTGCTATGTTTCAAGCAAACAGAGAAGCAGATGAAAAACATGCACCATCTAGCTGAAGGGTATACGATCCTTGCATAATTCCTTTGATCAATGAGTCTATGCAAATCATCATCTTCTCTGAGACGCTTAATTCATTAATATAGTATCTTTTGGCTCATAGAAAAGTAACAAAAATACTATTCAAGCTACCTGAAGCATTTTAAAAATTCTTAACACTCCGGCATAGAAACTGCAAATAAACCAGAATGATGTCATGCACAAGCCATGGATAATTCTACACAATTTAAAGTAAATGATGCCTATAACTTCTAAGGTGAAGTGTATTGGAGCATGAAAACCCATCAGAAGATCAAATTCACAGCGCAGAATGCTTGAACAAAGGGAAACACAAAATGCAGGGTTGAAGATGTATACTAACCGCTGTACTGAATCCATTAGCAGTGATAACTAAAGGATGATTATGATCCTTCTCAAATCTAGTAACAACCCATTTTCCAGATTTTTCCAATTTAACCAAGATTGTTGCCTTGCAACCTTCGCGTGCACTAGATCGTGGCTTCTTATCTGGTCCCATTGCGTTCCTGTGATTAGGGGAGAAACCCTGCTTATTGCATCCAAGTCGACGAGCAAGAGTTCTCCCATCGATCCCAGAACGACGACGCTGCATAATGCGTACAACAAATCCTACCCTTCTAGCATACTCGGTGTAGAATTTTCTTGCATCATCTTCAGAATCAAATTCCATTCCCACATACGGTTCCACAATTCCATCTCCTTCTACAGAATCGACTTTTTCTTCAGTTGAGATGTCGACTGCCCCAACTTCCTTGTCCAATTCCACTGTCATAAGATCAATCGATATAACTACGCAAACATAACAGATCAAATGTTCTTTGAACTTTACCTTAACAAGTAAAGCCCTTGTAAGAAGGGTCACTTTAGCCAAGTTTCCATTCAAGCAATGAAACATGAGCATTACAATCCCCCAAAAAAAAATCAACAAGAAAGTTCAATGATTTTCCTCCTAAATGGAGCAAGAAATGATCGGGGAAAAAAAATGCAAATGTACCTATAAGATCTCAAATTTAAGATGGAACGGCATTTCTGGGTAATTAGCAAGTAGGAAAACAGGATCTTGGATTAAGGGTTAGTCGAATCGAATTGAGTTTTGAATCTTCCATCTTAAAGCCAACAATCATAGACAGAAGTTGAATGAATAACAATGAACAATCTAGAGGGAACTCTAGCAGCAACAGATTGCGCACAAAACGAGGTCTAGATATTGAAATTGAACACAAATTCACACATTACGGATGCAAAGATGGATTGATGGAGAGAAGGGAAGTCTTCGATTACAAGTAATCGAGTTAAATTCATTCAAAACTGAAAAATTTTCACATCAAACACTGAAGAGGAAATCGAATTTAATAACGTTGGTATCAAAGTAATTCAAGAAGACAGGATGAAAGCAAAAAATAGGGCATAATTGGGTAAATTAGAGACGTTTTATTTTAACTAATTGTTTATATTTTTGGGTTTATTTTTAAAGAAAATAAATAAAAATAAGATCGGAGCGCAAGAGTGGAAACGAACTTACTGAATCAAAACAGAGAGGGGAAAGACATCCAAATTTTTGAGACAGAGAGAGAGAGAGGCGATCTTCGCGTCGATGCGCGGCTACTCTAAATTTATGAAATTGGTTGATTTTGCGCCGTTGGATTTCCTTATCAGAGTCTTGGGCTCTGATATCAGTTTTCTGAAATCTCTTCACGTGTGATCGCTCTTACCATAATTTTTAGGTTTTTTCTTCGTCAACTTTTTATTTTTGGGTTTTAAAAAGTGTACAAATAAATATTATCATTAATTTGAGTAATTACATTCTAGTAATAATGTACTTATATTCCTTATTTTATTACCATCCTTTTTAAATGTGTAACTTTATAAATAGTATTTACCTATATTATATACTTTTAATTTATTTATTATTGACAAAATCATATATCATTTAATAAATATAAATAATAAAATAAATTATTAAATAAAATTGGTATTTAATGTAAAAAATTGTGATTTTGCAGATATGATCAATTTTAAATATATATTTAATTAATAATTTTAAATAATCTTGACCATGTTGATAAACTTATTTGGCATCATATATCTAAGTTAGTAGCATATATATTACTAATAAAATATCTAACTAAAAATAAATAAATAATATTATATTATTAATTAATATATATATTTATATGTTAATTATTAGATAATTAATGATAAGAGATGAGAGGTTTAGCAGTTAGCTTGACAAAGCTGAAGGGAGGGTAACATTTTACCTATCAGGAGCAAGTTGTGCGACAAAGGGATTTTCGTTGTTTCTTTCTGTGTTATGTGTCTGGATGAAGAAACTCTGGACCCTTTGCTCGTCTATTGTCCTTGGAAAACCATTATTCAGGAACCACTGATCTTAGTATGAATGCATGTGTTCGAAGCTTATGTGTTTATTGAACTGGTTTTGTAATCGGTCAATGTTGAATCTTAGAAGACAATTGTTGCTACTGCCTGGGGAATTTGTAAAGCTCCTAAGTTCTGGCAATACCATTTCTTCAATTCGTTAGCTCTTCATTAACCCTTCTCCCTTACTACATGTGTTGCGAAAAGTGACAATAAAATATTAATAATAATATTTTTAAGAATATTTAGAAAATTATAATGCCAAAATTATACTAAGAAAATTTTCAGTATGATGGGTCATACCGGACCACTTAAATACCAACTTTTCTTAGACAGATTAATCTTAATTATTTAAGCAAAATAACTAACTAAATATAACAAAAAATAAAGCTATTAAATAGAATAAAAAGAACACTAGAAATTAATGAGGTTTGGCCAATTAAGCCTACGTCCTCGAGACACTACCAATAATATTTCATTAAAAAAGAAATATTACAAGAGAAGAAAGAAGAGAAAATAAATGAATAACTTGTTTTTGAGATGATTTTGAAGGAAGGGGAAGAGTCCTATTTATAATCCCCAATCTCCCCTCCCTCCTAACTTCTAAGCAATGTGGGATATTTAAGCTAGCCATAAAATTTGACTAATAAATCAACAAATCTCCATCTTAGTCTAATTTTCCAAATCTTATGTAGCGGCTTCAAATGCATCTTAAGCGCCAACTCTCAAATATGCAGGATATTCACCAAGTCTAAACAATGTTTAAACTTGGCCTTTGTCACTACCTTGGTTAACATATTTGCAGGATTCTTTGTAGTTCGAATCTTCTGGAGAAGTATCTTCTCTTCTTCTAAAATCTCCCACATATGATGATAGTGAATATCAATATGCTTCGTTCTTGCATGAAAGACTTAGTTCTTTGCTAAATGTATAGCACTCTAACTTTCACAAAACACCTGAAGATGTTTTTGACCAACTCCCAATTCTTTTAATAATCCATAAAGCCAAATTACCTCCTTCACAGCCTCTATAACTGCCATGTACTTTACCTTTGTTGTAGACAAAGCCACTGCTGACTGTAAAGTAGACTTCCAACTAACTGGTGCTTTAGCATAAGTGAACAAGTGGCTAGTTGTAGAACGTCACTTATCCAAATCACCCGCATAGTCAGAATCATAATATCCAACTACACATTTACCAAATGATTCATCCTGCTCAAATATTAAACCAACATCTATAGTATCTTGGATATACCATATAATCCATTTCACAGCTTGCGAATGAGCCTTGCCAAGATCATGCATATATCTGCTCATAACACCAACTGTGTCACACCCTAACCCGGTGTAACACGCTCTCGTAGAACAGTTAATAATTCCTTAAGCAAGGAAATCATTAAATATTCTACAAAGGATCTATACATGTTTAAAATAAATTGTTTTTTATTATTTTATTTTTTTACTACAGTAAATATTTTTTTTACTACAGTAAATTATTATAGTAGTCACACGTAAATATATTAGTACATATCATTATAACCAAGGTAATATCAATACACAATAATATGCATCCATTTTATTTCAAAATATGTTTTCATCACATTTTCATGCGTAATGTGATATGTATCCTTAATTTCACACGATAAGGTAATATCAATATGACACACATCACAAGCTCATACTATAAGTATTACTGCCACTAAGGTTAATATAATAAGTTGCATATATACAAAAACACCATGGAGTATGTTACATTGGTCCAAAG
>CANYBF011417615.1:0-14536 GCA_948192965.1 Dalechampia spathulata | reverse complement strand
ATATATTCTTTAAGTGACAATAAGCCTTAATTCATCCATTTTACAACTCATCTTAAGCTTATTTTTCTTATTTTTTGTATTAATAAACTTCTATTTTTATTTAATTATCCTCTAAAACTCATTTAAAGCTTACCAAAAGCAAATTATTCTTTGCATAATTTGGCCAACCATAGAAAATTAGGACACACTCACCCACACAACACCAAATCATCTTATTGCTTGTATTTTAAAATCCTAAGCCTTCTAAATATCAAATTAAAACCAAAATCCATCAAATAAAATAAGTACCATTCGGCTAGCAACTAAAAATCCACCCAAATTCATAAATCAAATAAATCTATAGCTAACTTATACTTACCAACTCACCTTTCAAACTATATAACTCAAATCGTCACTTAAAGTGACCTTATTTGAACTTATGCTTCGGATTTAGTATGATTCTTCACCATATGACTTCCTCTTTGTAAATATATAACTCAAATCAACATGCATGCATTAAAACATGTTAGATCTAACCATAGAAAGAAGTTAAAATGAAAAGGGTTTTTCATCAAAACATATGGATCTTCATGATTTGTAAGTAGAACTTGAAGATCCATGAAAGAAGTGGTTCGGTCATTATTGAAACAAAGAAAAAATAAAGTTTATTGACATTACCTTGAAGTAATCACATAGAACTAGCTAAATCATGAAGAATCCAGACCAAAAAGGAGTTGAAAAATGAGCAAACTTCAACTCATAAAAGAAAATAGCTTTGGTTTTTAAGCTTCAAGGAAAAAAGCATTCGGTCACCATTTAAAAGGTAAAGAAATGGAACCATTTAAATAAAAACTTAAGTTAAACACATTTACCTTGAAGTATAATTGAGTTTAGAAGAAAACAAAAACAAAAGAGTTTGGCCTTGAAGCTTTAAAAGAACATGCATGCATCTCTTCTTGAAAAATAAGTAAAAATGGAAGTCTTTTGCCTTTAGTTTATGTTATTTGTTCAAAGTTTGTAAGATTTATGAAGTTACAGAAGAAAGATGGAGTAGGAATGAGGAGGGTTTTGGCTGGTTTGACAGAAAATGAAGAAGATTAGGTTAGGTAGAAGTGAGAGGCTAAGAAAGAGATAAGAAATGAAAGAAGATAAGAAGAAAATGAATGAGTGGAAAGGAAAGAGGATAGGGTGTCAGCCAAATAATGTTTCAGATGTATTATTGAGTCAAATTAGGGTTAAATGAGAAAAAAATTTGGATGAAATAAGTTTCATTTGGAAAAAATCCCATTTAAGTCCCTAAACTACTCCAAAACCACCCTTTTAGCCCTTAAACTTAAGTATTTTCTTAATTTATTTTTAAATCCTCTAATTGAACTTCTTTATTTCATATTATACACTTAATATACACTTTAATACATCATATTTTAATTATAAATACCATCCATCAATTCCTCAAACCAAATAAATTAATATTCTTACACACTCTCTATCTACTAACATTAAAACCAAAACTAATTTTCCAATTTTCCATGCACTTTTTCAATTACCAATCCCACTTCTATTTATTTATTCTAATTCAAACCTACTTTAAATTACCCTAATTTAAATATATTTTCATCTAACTATCATCTTACATAACACTAATTATCTTGTTTTCTAATTATGACATTATTTTTAGCAATTATGACATCATAATGACATCATAATTAAAATTAATATTTTTACCTTGTCTAATATTTATATTTTGTTATCTAATTATACTAATTCATCATTACTTCATAATTTTTCATTTTCTAATAAAAATTATAATTAATTTCACTCGCTTACATCATCATTACCAAATTATGACATCATAATTAATTTTGAATTCAAAATTTCCAAATTTTGCATATTTCTAATTTAAGTTAATACAAGTACTTTGGTCAAAGCCAATTAATCAAATTCAATGTTTTCAACATTGAAACATCGTTTTAGTACCATTCAATGGTCCGTTTCAGTGGTTTCGGCAAAATTTTCAATTTCTTCATTTGAGTTTTAAACTTTATTCTTATCATATACTTATAAACATAATCATAATTTCATATTATTTTCACACCAATAGCATATAAAACATGACATAACACCAATTTATGAATGCACAATGACCACTAAATTCAGGATGTAACATTCCAAGCCACCTTCTTCAGGTCCTTTAAGTACCAATCTAGATATGCCATTTATTGATCATGCCCTTATTCTTAAGCATAATGACATTGGAGAGTTTTACCCTCTTTCCAAGTTTATTAAGCATCATCTAGAGTACATTCTCACCTATGGTCTTTATAATAACATCATTGCTCTTTATGGGTCTCAAGTAGTGGTTATTTTTAAGTCTATACATGTCCCTATTCCATCTTATATAGAATATTTTGAAGATTAGATTGCTAATCTTCATCCTCTGGTTGATTTTTCTAAGGATGTTGCTCATCATGAGGTGGCTCTTTGTTGTAAGTAACAACATGGTGATGATGCTAGTACTTCTCAACCTTCCTCTCCTGAGTTTACTTCTATCGATCCTATAGATTTACTATCTCAGTAATTTACTACTCTGAACACTTGTCTTGATGGCTTTGATTAAAGGTTTATTGCCATTGACACTTGACTTGATGGTTTTGATCAGGGACTCCTCTAACATTTTAAAGAATCTTATGATTTTTACTTTACTTCTTCAGTTACTCTTCAACATCTTCAAGATTATTTTGATTGCCATTTTCATTCTCTATCTGACTCATAGTTTCATCATCATTTCATCATTCATACTTTGTTAATCTCTTACCTTGGATTTTATGCACTTTAATTACTTTTGATGTTGCCAAAAGGGGAGATACCATGTCTATGCAACTTTTATTTATCTTTTTATTATGTTTAATGGTTATGAACATGTTGGATAATTAATACTTATGATATTTATTATTATTATTATTTTGTTTAATGGTTATGAATATATTGATAATAGTGATAATTATAAAATCTATATAATGTTATTCGTAACTATGATTGTGATGAATGATTAAGATATAAAAGTGATAATTGGATGATTGATTATGTATGTTGTTAATATGCATGTGTGTAAGGGGGCAAATGGTTTGTTAACATAAAAGAGGAGAAAATTAGATTATGTTATTTCCTTAATTCTTGTTCTAATGTTAATAAACTATATTCTATGATAAAATTAATGGAGTTATTCATTTTTTAGGTTATTTAATGCATCTTTTGTATGATGTAGGAAGAATAAGTAGCAATACAATCATATCATATATTGCTGAAACATTAGTCTAACATAAAAGTAATTGTACCACTCTTAGTATAATCATACCTTATACTATATGACCATACTGTGCTTTATTTAGCCAAGCATTTAAGATGAATATACCTTGCTTAATCAGTTAATTATCTCTCATTTATACAATTATTCAATATCTCTATTGTATTCTTGATTTATATTTTA
Organism: Dalechampia spathulata; assembly: GCA_948192965.1. Classification (NCBI taxonomy): domain Eukaryota; kingdom Viridiplantae; phylum Streptophyta; class Magnoliopsida; order Malpighiales; family Euphorbiaceae; genus Dalechampia; species Dalechampia spathulata. Next base: position 11,070 of record CANYBF011417615.1, on the reverse strand, counting down.
TTAAGTATTTAGTGAGAGTTTGTACTTTGGAAAATTTGTTGTAATCTTGAAAGATTTTTGTGAGATTGACTCTTCTCGTAAAGGAAAATACTAAAATTGAATGTTAGATTTAAGAGTCTAGGGTTATATTTTTTATGGAAAAATAATGGAAACCTAAGCGGTTTCTTAGGTAAGTGGACGCAAGTAAAAGAGATTATCATACCACTATAAATCCATGTTATCTATTAGGATTTCAACTTGTATGCTCCTTTTACTTTGTTAACCATTTCTCTAATTTTGATAAGGTTAATCAACAATATGTTCAATGTTTCTAGTTTTATACTAGAAACTTAAGTTATAGACTCAAATTAGGAGACATCTACTATTGACTTAAAGTTGAACCTCGATTTATTGTAAATGGTATTGATGTATACTTAGGCAATTTTCATTCTAAATAACTTTTAGATGGATCTTTGTATTGGAGTGACTCTTCATGTATTAAAATATTATCTTAAAGGACCAGCTCTTCATTTAAGGCAGTTTCATTAGTTGTCATCTTGAATATTTATGTCATCCATAAATGAGATTCATCATTATTAGTTTCATATTCAAAAACTACCTAATAAATTAAATATATCTTAAACTTTATATTAGATAAATCCTCATCAGCTATAGTTTTATACACTAGACTCTCATCCTTAAAGGAAATCCTTTGAAGATTTTCTTTTTTTTTATAGGGGTAAGAATCAACTTTGTGGTTTTTTGCATAACAAATCTAACAATAAAAGTGTTACTTAGAGGCTTTTTCTTAGGACATTTAGGTTTTCTTTTTAAGGTGTCTACCACTATAGCCAAAACTCCATTTGTTAAAACTTCTTTATCAATTTCAGCTTTATTAGAAGTATGAGTTATTAGTGATTTCTAATAATTTTTAGGATTGTTAATTATTATGACTTTGCTTAATTCCTAAGCATCTGTAAGGGTGTATGCACTATATTTAATTATAAATTTGATAAGGTTATCCATTTGTCAATTCCTTCAAACGCATGTTTTTCACAATCTAAATTGAAAAAAGTTATGAGGTTAATTCATGTCTTAAAGGATTATCCCTAGAAATGAATTCTTCTTTTTTCTTATAATGATAATTAAGTTTATACATAACCTTCTTCATAAATACAAACTCATCAAAAGTTTTATTATCAATGTTTAGAGAAGCTTCATCTATTAATCCTAAAAATATTCTAAAGTCTTATATCAAATTACTATTCTTCATATTGACTATCTTAGTTATAAGATTGCTAAAAATGAATCATTTTTTATTTTTTTCAATTTTTAAAATGTCCTTCTTAATTATGCACCATTTTGAAGTTTTTAAAGTCATTTCTCATTCTATTATATAAGATCTCTTAGTCACCAATTTTCCTACCTCATTTATCAAAATATTTTATTCGATTGATGAATCTCCTGATACTCCTTGCACATGAAATTTTTCTAGAAATTGGTTCATTTCATTTTAAATATTTTGGAATGAAATCAATGTTGATGAATTATTTGAGCATGAGCTCTCAATATTATGATCTATTAAACAATTACTTAATTAAAATTTATTCACATAAATTTTTGTTCAAATAATAATAAATTTACTATTTTAGGAATTTATTAATTATATGATTATTTATTTATTAAAAAATAAACTAAATTGAAAGTTCAATTTTTGATTTTGAAGGCAGAGTTTTTTGCTCTTTTAGAGATTACAAGATAATTAAAAGATGATTAACATATTATTTTAAAAAACAATTTTTATTTTACATTAAATTTGAGAAAAATTAAAACACATTATGTAACTTTTTTTTTTATCAAGATTTAGTTTTGGGGAAAGACTGTACCAAGAGTATGTAATGTAAGCTTTTTACTTTTTGATATTTTTGTATCTAAATAATTTTTCCGTTTTTATGTTTAAATTTATTCAATAATTTTAATTAATTTGATATATCAAAATATGATATGATAAAAATGAGTCTAAGATGGATAGTCGCCTTAATTAGTTCTTTTGAAAAACTATAAAATAATATCTAATTTTTTTGGTTTTTTATATTTATTTTAGTGTTTGAATTTTAGATTTTTTAAAAAGAATCATAAATGAAATCATAAGCTAAATACATAACTTATGATATAAATAATGTAAAGTAATTGGCTTGTTTAAATTAGTAAAATGTATAAATCACAAATTTTTAAAAAATCATATTATATATATTCAATAATTTATCATACTTTGTAGAAAAAGGATTATATAAATATCATCCTTCAGTTTTATTAAGCTCTTTATATTTTTATATTAAGTTAATTTTTTTATATCTTATAATTAATTATGTAGTTATATTTCATTTTAAAATATTTAGTCTCTTAATTTTAATTTTTATTTCGATAGTTTTAATATTTTTTAATTAAAACTTACCACATATTAGTAAATAGATTTATTATAATTATTTTAAAAAAATATAAAAATTATTTAATTAATTATATGAAAATTGAGAAATGTTTATTATGTAAAATCATGAAGGGAATTTGTAGAGAACCATCTGATCTGTATAGTAGCCGTTGGTTTTAACGCCCGAAAAATTAAAAAAAAAAGAAAAATAAAAGGTCCGACAGCACAGCCCCTGATTACAACCGTCATCGCACAATGTGATCGCTTTCTTCTCCAACTCCGACCATCTACCACCATGGTCACCACCGGGGAATCCCCGAAATTGACAACCCCAGCCCCGAGAGGCAGACCAAGAAAACCCAGAAACGAAGACACTCTAATGGAAATCACTGCCGAGGAATTCGCAAAATCAATAGCCCAAACCAACCAAAGAGGCAGACCAAGAAAAACCCAAAACCAAACAACTCCACGCTCCTCATCCACCGGTATTACCGCCGGTGAATCCTCAAAATCAACTCAAAGGGGAAGACCGAGAAAGCCCAGAAACCAAAACAAACAGATTGGTATTGATATTACACTAGAGAACAAACAACAGCTCCTGTCTTTACTTTCTTCATCTGTATCTTTAGCACACAGGTTCTTCTCCCAAAATGAACTTCATCTCCTTCCTTCTCAGTGTCTTTCCTTCGAGTCCCACCTCTCTTCTCTCCCTTGCTCTATTTCCCCTTCACTTTCTCCTTCCCCTTGTAATTTCTTCCGCCGTTTTCTTTCTTCTGATTCTTCTGATTCAGACCCTCGCTGGAACGACATCTTTCGCATGTCAAAGTCGACTTTCTTCCATCTTATCTCTCTACTTTCGCCTTCTTTAGACTTCCTCCCCGATTCTATTCCTCTTGATTCTGCCGTGGCTGCCACACTCTTCCGCCTCGCTCATGGTGCTTCTTATGAAGCATCCGCCGGTAGATTTGGGCTTGATTCTCCCGCTGCTGCATGTCTTGCCTTTTATTCTGTTTGCAAAGCTGTCAATGATAACTTGGCTAATTTGGTTGATTTCGCAAGTGATGTAGAGCGTATCCTTGTAGGTTTTGGTTGGATTTCCTTTCCTAATTGTTGTGGGGTTTTGGGATTTGGAAAATTTGGGATTGACGGTGATGTATTAGGGAAAAACGGGTCATTGTTAGTTCAAGCATTGGTGGATTGTCAAGGTAGATTCTTGGATATTTCTGCTGGTTGGCCTTGTACGATGAAACCCGATACCATATTTAACCAAACTAAACTTTATTCACGAATTGAGCAATCAAAAGAGTTGTTAAGGGGACCAAATTGCGAGCTGAATGATGGGAATTCAATTCCTCAATACATATTGGGAGATTCCTGTTTCCCTTTATGTTCATGGCTGTTAACCCCTTATAATTCTGTCATGCCTAATGAAGAAGGTTTGGCACAGAGGCAGTTCAATGCAAGTCACAGTAAAGTAATGAAGCTTGTTAGCACTGCATTTGGAAGGGTAAAATCGCGATGGCTTCTCCTAGCTAGGAGATGGAATGAAGATTGTGTGGAATTTTTCCCGTTTGTGATCGTAATGGGCTGTTTGCTGCATAATTTTCTGATCAAATGCAGCGATTCAATGCCAGAGGAGACCGTTGGGAGCTTCATTGAGGAGGAGGAAGCATTTCCTGTTTTCCAAGGAGAGGAAAATCAGAAAGGGGCAAGGATTAGAGACGCACTTGCTGTGCATTTGAATCGGGTAAGCACGAGAAGTTAGAGCAGTAATGCTAATGTTAATGTTGATGATTAGGCTTTTTAGTTTTAGTAATAACAGCAGAAGAAATACCTTTTCCCATGTAAATAAATGGCGGGTTTTCCTTGTAGTTAGTACCTTGCATGCCAGTTTTTCATTTAACGTATGCATTTGATGGCTTGTAAATCCAAAAGTGGCTATGTGATTAGCCATTTGGCCTGGGACTGGATAACTTCTGACAGTAATTCTGTTCTATTTCCATCAGGTTTTAGTACGCTTTTGCTTTTGGCTTTTAGGCCCAATTCCGCTTGATATTTCCATTGTTATGTCTTGATTTTTCGGCATTTCCTTCAACCTTTATCACACCAATCATACCCTGAAATTCAGATCTTGAGAAACTTGTTATGGATATTACGAAAGGAACAAATTGGTACCAGATCTTGTGGCCATCCCTTCCTAACCTTCTGCTATTATGCTTTTCAGAATTGCAATCATAATGAGGCCTTTTTCATTATGTTTTACTGCTCGAGTTACTTTGCTACCCGAATTCTGACTGGAAACCTGAACTTATAGAATGAATGGAACATTTTCAGGTACACGGCAGGTAAACAGCAGAAAGGGTGCTAGCAATAAACTGGATCAAGTTTTTAAAAGGACAACAGTAATTTTGCTCTTAGCCTATGGGTATGCATAATTATGAAACCATCATTAAAATAATTGATCTTTTCATCTCCTCAACTTCAACAGAATGTTCTGTTTGTTCTTGGATCATTTGGATTGCTGATTGAAAGGGAATTCCACACGCTTATGTTCAAATGTCATTTCCAGACAGACAGCTGTCCTCATCATTATTAATCTAAAGTGGCTGTGACGTGCCGGTTTTTCCCTGATGTAAAAGTTCACATGGTCCAAATTTTTATTCCATTGTATATATTGGTAAAATTCCAGTGAAATTTTGTTTCAACTATAAGGTTATGGATGGCAAGAGCTAATGAAGATATCCACAAAACAAAACCAGGCTCTTCGCCATTGAGAATTTATATACAGAACCAAGCATATTACTATTATCACAAATGCGTAAGAAACTGTGAAACTTATGTCAAATGTCGTCATGTCAAGGAAAGTATCATCTTCTTCTGTTGCTGACGGACTAGATTCAGTTTCATTGCAGCTTCTTGGCAATGGCTGTCCGCAAAGGCCAGGATTTCCTTCATAGCTGATTTCTTCAAATGTTGCAAACTGTCCACTTCTTTCAGGCGTCTTGCCGCAGAGTTTGTTATATGCCACACTAAAAGCTGACAAGAAATTTAACTCAACAAGCTCGGAAGGGATTTTCCCATCCAAGTTGTTGTGCGAAAGGTCTAAGCTTTCGATCTGCCTTAGGTTCGAAAATGTTGATGGAATTGAACCTGTTAGGTGATTGGATGACAAGTTTAGTGAATGGATCACACTGAGATTTCCAATGTCAGGAGGAATCCTGCCTGTCAAATTATTGTTTGAGAAATCTATTCCTGACAAGTAGGAGAGAATCTTTCCCTGGTAAGAGTAGGAATGGCGCTTTATTGTAAAAATCATCGGCCTTACTGGTAGATAGTAAGAGTTGATAGGTTCAGGAACCGGGAAAATCTCCGGGGATGAAGAATCAAAGTGATCAAGCTGCAGACAAGAAGGAACGGAACCAGAGAGGTAGTTACCAGAGAGATCTATCAAGCTTAACTGGTTCAAACCACAGATTTGAACTGGAATTTCACCGTCAAATTTGTTGTTCTTCAGGAGGATAAATCTCAGTGCACCGATCCTACCTATCCAACTAGGAATTCTACCGGTTATTTGGTTATTGCTTAGATCTAAAGTGACAAGGAACTGGCTCCCCGAAAATGCATTATTCCATGGTCCTTCTATCCTATTACCAGACAAGTGAAGATGTATAAGTGTTGGTGGACTAAAGCAAGATGGTAAAATACCGGAAACATTGTTATTGACGAGGTCCAATAATTCTAGACAATTGAGTTGACAGAAATCCTCTGGAATTGAACCTTCTAGGTGATTATTTGACAGGATCAGGTTCTGTAAGGATGGCAACTTGCCTATGAATCCGGGAATCCTGCCAAAGAGATGGTTATGACTGAGGTCCAGAATTGACAATGGACTCTTCGACAAGTTTTTAGGAATCCATCCAGTGAAATGATTGTTGTCTAATTGCAGCCACCACAAGTTTGTCAAGTTATATTTTTGAGAGAATATGCGACCTTGCAGACTGTTATTTGACAGTATAAGAGCGTTTAATGACGAACAGCCAGTGGCCAGCTGCTCAGGTATGCTGCCTGACAACTGATTGTTGGATAAATCCAAAATCTCTATTGAATTCATGTTGCCAAAGGAAGAGGGGATGCCGCTGTCAAATCCATTTCCGGACATGTTTAATAGTTTCAATTTTGGCAAAATTGTTCCAATCTCTAACGGAATGTGGCTGTAAAGATGATTGTTGGAAATATCTAGTTCTAACAGATTAATGAGAGGAGAAACAGGAAGCTGCAGATGACCTGACAGGGTATTATTTACCAAGTAAAGAATTTCCAATCCTGAGTTGTTTGTTAACAACCAGTTTGGAAACTCTACTCCTAAGGTAAGATGCGAAAAATCGACAACTTGCAGGTTGTTCTGATGATACAGAAAGCTGGGAAAGGCTCTAACATTTCCATATCCTGAAAAAATGATGGAACTTAACTGAAATCTGGGAGCTGAATGCAACCCAATTTCCATGTATATTTCATTGTTCTTGCCTCTAATGCGCTTGAGATTTGAATGGTTGAAAAATGGACGAATTGAATATGGTACCTGAAAGTGGTTGTAAGAAATATCCAATTCCACAAGGGACTTGAGACTTTTCAGAGGAGACTTGGAAATATCTTCAACAAACTGATTAGAAGCGAGATCTAATACTTGAAGAGATGTCAGATTTGTCAAACACAAAGGCAAGGTACCTTGAATGTCATTTCTGCTAAGATCTAGCACCTGGAGATGGATCAGTTCACACAGTCCTGCATACAAGTCGATGAATTATTTCACATTAATTGCAGACTTGCATTCACCTTGAGAGAACCTTGAGAGAAGTCATCAAAATTTATAAGAATTCACCTTGAATATTTGGTAATCTGCCAGTTAGTTGGCAACCAGACAAGGACAGAACCTTGAGAGAAGTCATCACTCCGACAGACTGCAGAAAACTGTGGCCGAGTTCAATCTTATCCATGTACAACTCTTCCAAATTATCAGAATTGGGCAAGTCTGCAAAGATTTAACAAGATGCATAACAAATAGATTATACAAAATTTATGGATGTTACTCGAAAGTTTTCTGACTGTCAAGCTTATTTTTTTTACATTGATTCCCAGGTTTACAACAGGACAAGATACGAATTGCAATTACCTAGTGCTAGAATTGGTGCTTGAATCGGATTCATCCCCAGATTCAGATATCTAAGAGATGTAAATCCACTCAAAGATGGCAGTATGCTCTCGTTAAAGAAATTGTCACTCAAATCAAGAACCTCCAAATTGTGTAACCTTGTTGATAATCTGTCGAAACCTGCAGATTCTGATCCAAGTTTAAGCACCAGCAGAGTATACATAGGAATTATTGAAACAATGCTAAAATTACCTTCATTCTCAATGCATCCAAGGATAAAGTTTCTGTTTAAGTACAGACTCATCAATCCTTGAAAGGGAAGAAACAAAGAGGCGTTAAGAAACAGATCTCCTGAGGACGCATATGGCCTCGTATTGTTCAGATAGAGTCGAGTCACTCGACGAGTTATTCTGTTACATTGAACCCTTTCCCATTGACAACAATCCAAGTTGTCATCTTCATCCACCCAGCTTCGCAGAACCAAGGTGCTGTTGAAGAAAGGTTTAAGGTGCAAGAGAGCAGTTCTTTCTGTGTCGAAACAACCATCGGAAAGCCATGTCTGTAATAAAACCAGTAAAACGGCCATGAAAACCAGCTTCAGCTCCATGTTGACGAGCACTGGAACCTGAGGAGAAAAGTCTAATTCCAAACAAAATGAAGGGTTTTCTTTGACTAGAAAATTGTTGATAAAATTAGAAAATAAACAGTGATGATATGGGTGTTGGTCAAAGAAGCTTAAGCTTAAAGTTATGAACGCATTTTTAAAGTAATTAAAATCAGTTATTGTGTTTTAAAAATTATCAAAATTAATTCCTAAGTTAACTTTTTGTTATCATTTCATTAAATTTATAATTTATCACATTTTCATGTTTTTATATTGTAAATGTTTTAATTTTTATTTGATATCAAAGCCTTTATTTTTCATAATTTTAATATATTTTAAATGAAAAAGTAATAAAATATTAAGATAGAGAGTAATTTTGATCATTTAAAACATATATCAATTAATTAATTAATTAAAAGATGATTTATAAACAAACCATTTCCATTATCTTTTCACAAATTATTTAATATGGAAAATTGAGACTTGGGGATTAAAATATTTTGAAAAGAAAATATGTAAGATGTAATTGATTTTAATTTGATTGAATGTTAACGAAAGCTTGATGTATACATTAATTAAATATTTAAGGATAATTTAATAATCATATAAATGATAAAAGGATGTTACTGTAAATAATTATGAAAAATAGTAAAGGTGTCCCGACTAGAACAAATTGTAGGAATCCATTTTTGTTTTGAAGATAATGATAATAGTATTACTACTGAAAAATGTCATGTCCACTTGCAATAGACGAGATAGCTAAATAGGGTAGTTAACAAAATTACTTTTATTCCTAATCAAAAATTCATCTTTAGATAATATAAAGATTATCTTTAATCTCTTCCCTTAAAAAGAGTAGTTTTATTTATGGTGATCATTCAAACTTTTAATAACCACTAAAGCATTTGATTCAAACTAATAACATCTTCCGAATAATTCAAATTGAAGAAATAACACCTTCTTTTTTCTTCTCATCAGAGTTATTTCAGTATGATCATTTCAGTTATTTCAGTATTTCAGTTATTTCAGTATGATTTTGTAATCTATTGTAAATCAAATAGCCGCTGTAAAAAAGCTAAAGCTTTAGCTATAAAAACAAATATACACAATCTTTTTTTTAACCTTGGTGAATAAAACCTTTCCATTATGGTTCCTCATTATGAAAGCCATTTGCCCATACTATGTATTTTTATTAGAAGATGCATCAAAATTACACTTTAACTTCGCCAAGGATAGAGGTATTATATTTGTTCTTAAGAAACCAGATATGCCATTTATCATTGATTTTGCATCATTAACTCATTTATCTTTATTCATGTTACTCTCTCAAATTCTTCTAGAACATAAATTTGTTTGACAACTTCTATAGGATTCCTCATAATTCCCCTAAATATCATATCATTTTTGCACTTCAAATAATGCATAATATTCTCTTGCCTTTGTTTGGGGTTTGCTTGTAACACCTCTTCCCATCACTTCAAGAAAGAAGTGAAACCTTGAGCTCTTGTAGAATATCCTAAATTACTTAGGATCTAAACTTGTTTAGAGAATCATACAAGAATATCAAATGCTCAATTGATTCTTTCTCTTTTCCATGAACATGATAAGAGGAATTCTTATTAATACCCTACACTCTAGGTTATTTCTTGTTACCAGAGTATTATGTGCATATTGCTAGATAAAACCCACCCCCTAAAGAAGAAGGTTTGGAATTTTGGTTAGCTTTATTTCATTTTGATTTTTCTATCTAATTACCATCTTTAACTTAATGGAAACCTAATCTTGTTGGAATCCATACTAACTTACCTTCTTTATTGCTATTTAGTAAGGATTTTGTTTATATCTTATTTTTCCTTTAAAGAAAATAGGTGATGAAGCTTTTCTTAATCCTATCTTTTAGTGTTTTGGTAAATTAAATAAGCAACCCATTCATTTGAATAATCGATAGGGCTTTAGAGTATAAATTTTACCTCTAGTTATATTTAGGATCCATGCTACATCCTGTATTAGAATGGAATTGTTTGATTCTATATTTTATCCTATACTACTCTCAATAATCATTCTCCCTTCATGAAGGCTTGCTTGCTTATGCCTAAGAAGGATAATACCCTTTCTTTACCTTTAAGAAAGTAGTATTAGGAAAATATATCCCTTTCAAGACTTTGACCTATAAACTATATGGATTCTTCATCATGTTCAACATTATTGATAAGCAAAGCTTTATTAAAAACACCTAACTCTCTTATACATATGCCCTTATTTGACTTGCTAACAGTTAACTTCCCTTAATTGATCCAATGCATATCTCTTCCTTCCACTTTTTAGGTTCACTAAAATTTTGTAATTCTACTTTATAAAACCTTAATTATTTTTAATGGGATCATAAAAACTAACATCATATAAGTTGGAATTGCTTGAATGATAGCTTTGATTAAAACCTTACACTTGGATTAATTTAACAACTTCCCTTTTGATTAACTCAACAACTTCCCCTTTTAACCTTAGATCTTCTGCATAACTTGATCCATAATGTTGGTGAAAAACGTGATTAAAAGGCAGCGAGAACATTTAAAATTTTTTTTAAAAATACATTATTTATGGATCTTTGCAATCATCATTTATTAAGACATAGTAAAGAGGACATGACATAAGACATAGTAAAGAGGACATGACATAAGATAAGTAACACTTAAATGAATGTCAATCTCGTTCAATCTTGTTTATCAGAAAAGTTATAGCAAACTTTTCTAATACCTAATGTAGAGGATCTTGTCGCACCCTAAATTTGAGCCTCTCGGATTGATTGGGATGAGCCGGATTATTTCTTCATTGCTTTGCCTTTGCGGGCATTCCCGGTTCATTCAGGTGCAGTTCAGGGTTTGTTTAGGTTGCTTAGGGTATGTTTTGGGC